>NCQT01078968.1:15138-28031 GCA_002740465.1 Stenocereus thurberi | reverse complement strand
GGGAGGTAGGGGCCTATTTATAAGAAAACTTCTCCCTCCCCCTTGAAAGTTAAGATGGGCCTTGACTTAGATTTTGGGCCTTTCTCTTAGGCCTCATCTTGGATTGCTTTGACTTAAGAGTTGTTTGCTTTGACTTTGGTTTTGACTTTGACTTAGAAGTCTCCTAGGCTTGGGCCGAGTATTGACTTGGAAGTTGCCTCAAGTTTTGACCGAACATTGACTTGAGAGCCATTTCACATTTGACTTGGGAGACGATTTAGGCATTGGCCTTTTACTTGGTAGTCGAGTTAGACTTTGACCTTTGACTTTGACCTTTGACTTGGTTTCGACTGCACCTTGACTTGGACGTCGTTCGGACTTCGGGTCGTGACTTGACTTGGTAACCGTCTTGAGCCTCGGTTTGGGCCTTGACTTGGGTTTTGATTGAGCTTTGACTTGGAAGTCATTTGGCTTCGTCTTAGACTTAAGTTGAGAGTCTTTTGGGCCTAATTTATGAGTCTTTTAGGCTTGATTAAATTAATTAAAAGGGTTGGCCCAGTTAATTAATTTGATTTTATTTTGGTACGACACAAATAATTTTTTAGTGCCTTCAATAATAATTAAAAAAAAAACTTAAATCTCCTATTGTCGCACCCCCTCATAATTGCAGAATGAATTGGAGGGGCAAAACTTGAGAAATGGGTATGATACAACAAATATCATATAGTACTTCCTAATCAAGTCAGGCGTCATTGAATTAGTGGCTAAGTTTAGTGTTGCAATTTGTATGCTTTCATTGTTTTGANATAACATAGCGATTTACATTTGCTAATCAAATCAGTCAAGACCTAACTAATTTGGTTTGGGCACTCACAAAAATTTGTCCAACTCAGTAAAATTCGGATGCATTCATGAAGTTTTCCTCCTAATTTTAAATCCAAACACAATATTTTTTATATTTCTATTGTTCGAGCGTGATTTTGATCCGAATTTTTTTATCCGAATTGTTCGATCTGGAAAAAAATTGAATATCGGTCATCAATTTATTGTTCGAATTTTGACATTGTCCTATTTGTCCGACACGGATCTAAACCTGAATTTTTGCCAGCACTATTTTGGTTTTAATTTTAAGCTTTCTGTTTAATTTTCTTAGAATTTCTTTAAGCTAGAATTTTCCTCAACTTTATTTCTTTTAGTATTGCTTTTAGCTTGGTTCCCATATTTGCCCAATCTCCTAATCTATAAGGGCTTTTTGTTTTTCCTTCCATCTGGTGTATTTTTGGATAACCATATAGGTTGAATTTGGCATTAATCTCACCTTTCTCATGTATCTATTTTAGGATAATCATGTAGGTCAATAAGGAGCACAATCAGGACCTCAACAAGGCACACCTTTTGTATGCTAACCTATAGCATCGAAGCCTTGGTTTCATTAGAAATTGGGCCTGTGAGCCACAAGGTTCAAACTTATAATCCTAAACTCAACAAGGAGAGTTCAAAATAGGCCCCATACTTGTTAACAGAAATCAAAGATCAAGCCATATAACTAGCACATATAACAGAAGGGTTTAACGTAGGCTCTTTAGGCTAAGAAACTTGGTCTTAAAGAGCGTAGAAGTCATGGGAAAGTATCCAAGCAACATAAGGTCAAACTGGGGAGGTCAATATTATATTGACCAGGAGCTCTATCTATGTACTTTCAGGCTTCTCACTCTCGGGAGCAAGGGGGTACCATACACTTAGCATGTAGACAGCTTTGGACATTAGTATGTTTTAGTTCACCTAGCATAGAATTCTATCTCAGTTAGAATCCCTTCTGATATGATCATTTTGAGTAGAATTTTTGTATTTTGTGCTTAGAGTGAGTAAGCCTCTAGTACAGCTATCATCTATTAAGGAATAGAGCACTATGAGATTTTTGATATAATACATTGTGATTTGAGCTTCAAAATAAACTATAAGTTAAGTATCAAGTCTTATCAAAGTAGAATATTAAAAATTTTGCTAATGGAGGCACAAGAAACTAAAAAATTACACAACAATACTACCTCTCAGTGTGGTTTCCTATTTGCATGAGATTTGGGAAGATCCAAGTATAAGCGGCCTTACCTTTGTAGGAATTACTATCAAGAAAGAGACCGATTCTAATAGATCCACAAAATATAGGGAAAACAATTTTTGAGTTGAAAAACTTTCGAAAAAATCAGGAAAACAACATAGACGGCAGGTCAAGACAATACATAGGTAATAAAGATAAGCTCAATTAACCATATATACGAACACACTTACTAGAGACGTAAGCTAGATAATAACTACATTGTCACCTCAACGATATTTGTGCCCTTTATAATTAAATAAACTTTATTAAAAGGCTCTAAATTGCAATAAATTTCTGCAAAAATGTAGAGAACTAAAGAAAGAACATCATTTAATTCTTCTTATTCTAGATTTTGGAATCTCTACCCTAACCTCCCCACTAGCCTTCCTGAGGAGGCTTTAGAGATTAAGAGTTCTGGCAATATACAGTAGCATCCATACTTTAAGAGGAGAATCTCTCTTGATTCATAATTGCTTTTCAAGAGTCTGGATTCTATAATAAGTCTAGTACAAGGCTACTTAGAATCAGCCTCCAGCTTCAGAGGCCTCTCTTAGAGTTATGCAACTTTGGCTTTGCTTTTATGATGCTCTTACTATTCCAGTTCTAGAGTAGCCTTTAAGTTTCTCATTTCCTGCTGAGCCTCTATTAATTGCTTGAGCCTCTTCTCAATGCAATCGAAACTTCATCAAGGGATATAAACTCTAAATCCACCGGGTCTTGGTAAGGAATCTCAACCCTGTTGAGAATTGGAGTTCCCATCTCCACAACGCGGATGGGTTGAGTAGACTCTTCCTGTAGCTGGGAATCGACTTCTTGATTCTCAACCAAGGGATATTCTCCAACAAGATCCTTGCCTGAGACAGTGAGGAGGGGCTAAGAAGTTGGGAGCTAGCAACAACCATTGGGACTCTATATAAGGGTCTTACCATTAGTAAAGACAAAGGAATTTTTGTCTTCCTCCCGATCCTCTAGCTCTCCTAAGAGAGAAGTAATGACCAAAGGGTTAGGAGTACTCGTCATCTCTGTCAGAGACCCAGATACCTCCTGAGAGGCAGGGTCAGGTTGAACCAAGGGAGTTTCAAGTGTATTCTCTTTTGAAAAAGTATTTTCACTACTTCTTAAGTAAGGAAACTCCTCTAGGAGGAAAAATAGTAACAAGGATAGCAAATTCTAGCCTTAATTCCTCCACCTTGGAACTAGATTTCCTCATATTCCCAAAGCCAAGGTTCCTTAATGATAAGAGTTTGGCTTCTAGAGTGAAAGAAGCTCTCAGTCGAGCTAACTAAGTCTTTATGCATGTGGATCTCTAGAATGAGATTACACTCGCTAAGAGTAGTAACAATCACAAAAAGATCATCTTCTTTTGATTACAATAGAAGGACCACCTCCTAGTTCTCTCGTATGATCTCTCTTATTCATTTCCCATTGTTTCTTCTTCCTCAAGTCCTCCAAGATGAAGAGTGTGTGAGAAGGAGGAACAATTTTTGTAGGGAAGTCCCATCTCTTTCACCCTTAAGGGCATCTTCAAATTCTAAGCAAAATTGAATAGAGGCTAAAGCAGGTAAAACTCAAAGCACAGAAAATTCACACGAGCCTTTCACAGAAGAAATAAAGTAGAAGAACTTGCGTAACTATGAGGGACAGGTAAGGAGGTTAAGAAGGCTATCCTCCTACAAGTCCACAACTATAGGCTTCCAAAACCTCAACTATTCAAACATGTCCTCTTTATCAAGGGAAACTTTTTCCCCAACTTTGCCACTTTCTTGAAATTTTCAACATTTGGGTCGGGGCAAGTAGGAATGTAAAGCCACTCATTTCTTGGATCCTAAACATGGAATATTTCCACTTTCTATAGGCTTAGGATTTACCGTCAACAAGGTGGCAATTATCGTGGCATTGAATGCAATTATCTAAAACTCATATATGTTGAAGAGCTGAGCAAGATGAGGAGTTTTCCCATGTAAGCGACAAAGGATAAGGTACCACACTGAGAAAAGAGGGTAACCCGAAAAAGCCTCAAGACCAAATTGATGAATGGATGAAGAGGCAGCCTTAGGCCTTGACGGACAAAATTCAGATAAACTACATAGAACCCCTTAGGACGGTTAGCAGCATTATTAATGATATTCAAAAGGCAAACACTAAATCTTTTGGGGTCAAGCCTAAGAGCCTTCATGATGTCCTATTTGCTAGGGTAAGCCTTCACTCATTTCTGCTGTTGTTCAACTCGATATTGCTTCTAGATTTCATTTAGATAGTTTGCCAGCTTCTTGGATATCGCAAAACTCTTTCAGGTAAGGATCGACATGCTTTCTCTAATGCTTTTCCATGATATTCCTCCAATTAGCCATATTCGAAATATTGAAAGTTTCTTTGGATAACAGCCTAAATTTCAAAAAGAAGATTAGAGATGAATTGTTAGAGTTTGAATCTTAAAGATGTTAGAAAGCAAATGAAAACCTAAATACTTGCCAAAAAGAGGAGAACCTAGAAGGTCACCGGCAACAAATCCCTAATCCCAACCTAAGGATTACTTTACAATTATCTCCTCAAGGGAAAGGGCAGGAAAATATAAAATTAGGCGGCAAAAAGGAAATCTCCCATACAATGACTTTACAACTCTATCCTTATGTGTGAAGGTATGAAAATTAAGGTGAACAAGTAAGTGAGACTTAAACAAAGTAATTGTAGGTGGCGAACAAGAATATCCATATTTTTCCGCCAAAACATCTTAGAAAAAACAATCCCAATTTCATGATTGATATGTAAACTTTGAATTTTAAAATATAAATTTCATAACTAAATCTTAGAATTTTTTATAGGGCTTGCAGTGTAAGTCATTCTTTAAAAGAAGAAGAAGAAGAAGAAGAAGAAGAGAACAAGCCAAAAATAGAAAATCTACATAGTTCTAGGAATTTCAATTCCTAATATGAATTTGGCTTACAAAACTGTAATGCCCTGACAAATTAGAGACTTTAAAGCATATCTCATTTACACTATTTAGTAGAAGCCCGTTTAAATCGAAGAGTTACGTCGTGTCTCCGACGGACACAAAAAGCACTATACACGTTACAAACTAAATTAAAGAAAATAGGGGGTAGTATTTTCTAAGTACTTTGATTCAAAACTTTAACTGACTAGGGCTTATTTAAAGATATAGTACTAGAGATAGGTGGGCTTAATAAACTCTCTATGTGAACTCTCTCCGAACCTTGATCTCTTTTTGAAGGACCTAAAAATAGAAAATATAAAGCAGTAAGGCAAACAGATCTAGTACAATATGATGTTATATAGTAAAAATAATTTATTAAATAGTTAAATTCATTTTATTAGAAAACCAAGTAAAACATTTGCTCCTTTTATTATCTTGTGGTGGCACCCAATAGTATTGGACTAACATCCCATTAATAGAACTATTAACAATAAGAGATTGAATCTTCGTTACAATCATTTAACCTATATGCGCATACTGTGTCTACTTGGGAAGCCCAAACTTCGTTAATCGATGTACAATGGAGCAGTAAGAGGGTCCTTTGTTAATGTGACAAAATAGTTACAATAGTTATTTCATATTACAATTTGTTAGCCACANNNATTAAGTATAACGACATAAGTATAAAGGCATAACCATCATATAGTACCTTACCCTCAGATGTATGATTTAATTGGGTGATAATCTGGAATGTCTTGACATCAAGTATCTAGGTAAAAAATTCCCAACTAGGTATGAATGATCAAGTATCGAGGTAAAAAATTCCCAACTAGGTATGAATGATCAAGTATCGATTAGTTTTCAAGCAAACGACATCCTAGTTAGCTAGCAATGGTGGCGACATTAGGTGGGGATATTCTTATTTTTATGAGGGAAAGGAATGATACTTGTGAGGTGGTTTGAAGTGAAGAAGACAGTTAAGGGCTATCTATAGAGGGTCTTAGATGCTAGATTAGCCCCCTTTTTAAGGCGCAAAGGTTAAAGAATGACTAGGTGATTGTATTTTGATTAATGCCAATATTCCCAAGGTGCTGCATTGTAATTAACTGATTACATTATCATAATAATTGTTAAATGATGGTATTCACAATAATCCAATTTTATCCATTCCCAACTTTGACCAAGACAATCCTTGGGTCACTTTGGGCTCAATCACAAGTCTAATACTACAACATGATCTAACCCACACATGTAAGTCCACATGAAGAAGAAGAAGAAGAAGAAGAATTACTTTTTTTCTTTTTTTGTGGAATGTTACATCCGTCACCCTTAAAGAAAGTTTTGTTCCCATAGCTTCACATTGACAATTAACTTTTTTTTTTCTCTAAAAGAGATTAGGGTATTTCAATTCATGTCCTCTTCCATTTCCCATGTGACTTCAAAAGCATTTTAGTTGGCCCAAAGAACTTTCACAAGTCGAATGACCTTGTTATAAAACTTCTTTTCTCGATGACTGAGGATTTTTATTTGTTGCTTAACATATGCTGAGTCCTTAGTGAGCTTAATAGGAGTGTGGGAGATGACATGACTAGGATCAGGGTTGTACTTTTACAATAGAGGGATATGAAAAACATTATGGATATTGGAAAGCTCCAGAGGAAGAGCTATGCGATAAGCAACCTCGTTGATCTTTTCTACAATATCATAAGGTCCTATGAATCTCGGGCTTAACTTCCTGTGCGCATTAAATCTTTTGATGCACTTGGTGGATGACACCTTAAAAAAGATCTTGTCTTCTCCTTCATATTCTAATGGTCTTCTCCTTTGATCAATAGAACTTTTCTGCATGATTTGAGCCATCTTAATTTGAGTTTAAATTAGTTGAATTCTGTCAGTGATTTCTTGTATCATTTTAGGTTGGATTACCAAAGCTTCATCGATATCACTCCAATCTAAAGGTGTTCAACACCTCCTTCTGTATACAGCTTCAAAAGGTATCATCCCTATGGTAGCTTGGTAGCTGTTGTTGTATGAGAATTATATCAAAGGCAGCCACTGAACCCATGATCCATGGAAGTCTAAAACATATGCTTGGAGCATGTATTCAAGAATTTGGTTAACTCTCTCAGTTTGACCATCTATCTTGGGGTCGTATAAGGAGCTAAATTAAGTTTGGCCCCAAATGCTTTTGCTAGTCTTGCCAAAAGCAAAATAAGAGCTTGGAATCTCTGTCTAGGACTATGTTGGTAAGAAGGTGTTACAATCGGACCACTTGTTTAATATACAATTGTGCTAGCCTCTCAGCTACCTAATTCTCTTTAATAGCAGGGAAGTAGGCTGACTTGTTTAATTATCAACGATGACCCATATGGCATCCATCTTCCCTATAATGGTTGGCAACCCTATCACAAAATTCATAGAGATAGAATCTGATTTCCATGCAGGAACATCGAGTGACTGTAATGGGAGACGTAATTTGCTACCTCTTTCGTCATATTATTCCACCAAAAATTTTGATGAGGGTCTACACATCTTATTATCGCCTGAATGGAATAAGTAAGTCGTGTTATAAGCTTCATTCACGATCTTCTCCTTAAGTTTCTTGCTGTCTAGCACACATATTTGACCTTGAAAGCTAAGTATCCCATCTTCTTGGACCACAGACCCGGGACACTTACCCTTAGAGACATAATTCTTAAATCTATTGAAATGAGGATCAATTATTTGTGCCTCCCAGATCTCATCGAATAGGTGTGATTGCACCTCCATACTCATGAGCCACCCTTCTTTTCCTCGAAAGACGATCTCAACTTCGAGCTTCCGTAAGTCATCCCATATGGTAGGTTGAGTCACCAAGATTGCATTTAGGGTATAACGGGTCTTTCAACTAAGGGCATCAGCTGCAAGATTAGCTTTGCTAAGGTGATACTTAATGTCGACATCATAATCTTTGATGAATTTTAACCCTCGTCTTTGCCTCATATTAAGCTCTCTCTAGGTGAAGATGTATTTGAGACTCTTATGGTTTATGAAAATTCAGCATGAGGCAGCAAACAAATAATGCCTCAAAATTTTAAGGGCAAAGGGAACTACAGGTAATTTAAGGTCATGAGGCATCGTTGTAGATAGAAAACTCCCTAGTCTTAAAAGGAAGAGTGAGAACAGGGGTGGAGGTGAGACAATCTTTGATGGTTTAAAAAGTTTCTTCGTATTTGGGTGTCCATTCAAATTTTGTGGCTTCTTTCATAAGGTTGGTTAGAGGTAAGGCTATTTGTGAAAAATTCTCCACAAATCATTGGTAATACCCACCTGAGCCCGAGAAACTTTGAACCTAAGCAACATTAGCCAATCTAGGTGATAAAATAAATCTCTATTTTGATCAAATTTTGCCCCTTTATTCATCCCCATTTTCCCTTTTTTCTACATTAGATTTTGATGAGAATTCCTTTGGTTCACATTGTGCTTATAAAGGCTTTTTTCTTATTTTCAGGAATCTTTGCTAAGAAAATGAGAAATTTACAAGTGTTAACAGAAAGAAAGACCATAGGAATGTTTTCCAAGGAGGAAAGGGGGTCCAATGAAGTCTTGAGGGCTAAAAAGAGCAAGAATAAATAGCCTAAGAAGTGCATGACTGGCCGTGTATTAAGGCACAATTGCATAGAAACCTGCAGATTTCAGTCCTATTTTCTAAAGCTGCACCCGGGCAGTCGTGCAATAGTGTACGACTGTGCAGTCTACCAGTTTCAAATGTCCACACGTGCTCGTGCATTTTTTGCTTGGCTGTGCATTTTTTGCTGTTTAAGCTGATTGTAGAATTAATGGAGGGGCTTTTGCTTAGGACTTTGGAAGATCAACTGTGGTTTATATTAGCCACCTCCAAACGCAAATAGGTAGAGAATAACTTAGGCTAGGTTGGTGTATATCATGTACAAGATTGTAGATTTTGCTATTCAAAACTAAGTTCTTCTTCTCTTTCTCTCTTTAGTTTCATGTTTTCAATTTGTTTAATTGCACAATAGTTCTTTATTTTGCTTGTGTTTTTATGTTTAATTGTGCTTAAATTTTTTATCTTTGATGGTGATTGGACTTAAGATGAGTAGTTGATTTTGTTTAAGCCTTAGCCTATCTTATCTATACTTGATTTTAGAGTTTACCCTCATGTCCATCAAGTGGTGCCCGATTAAACGCTCAAAAGAGCTGCTTTTTTTTTTTGTGTTTTTAGCAATCGACTTATGCTGAAAGGTAGGGTCAATTATCTAGTGCAGGTAAGGAGGATAGTTAGCGTTTAGACATAGAAATAATCCTAATCTTAGCTGGGTCCAGGGTTACTATTCTTGTGGTTTAGTTGGGATAACCCTATGAAAAGAGGTGGTTAAAACAATTAAACTATCTATTGATCCTTGAAAGAGGGCTTAGGTAAACTTTGATGGTACAATCGATCATCTCTTAATGTTAGGGCAACTTGGAAAGGTAAGGTTTTGACTTGCTTGGTCGGTTTATGTTAGGTTTAATTATAACCTAAGTCTTTTTTGTTTGTGTTAATAGTTGAGTTCTAATTCTATCACCCTTTGCTTTGCCTAGCTTGAGACGTTTAGCTAACTTTGGTACTTGGAAACACAACTCCCTGTGGATATGATCTATACTCGTCGATTGCTGGCTACAACTATACCATGCACTTGCAGTAATTTTACTCATCAAGTTTTTGGTGCCGTTACCAGGGAATTTTTGCTTACTTGAGCATTCGAGACTAGACTTTTATTTGAAAATTTTAAAAAAATTTGGAAAAGTGCCCATTTTTCATTTTCCTCATTATGAGCATGAATTATTTTGGAGACACTATGACAATTTACATAATTTTCTTGCTCATTATGGTTATTGCTCGGAGAAGTGGAAAATTTTGAATATAGTCTATGAGGGTATGAATTGTAAAACTTGTGGTCTTTGGAGCATTGAGATTTTTGTGCCAGAAACATTGATGAATCTTAGGATTTGCTTGAGTATTTAGCTCAGGATACTTATGAATTTGAGACTAGTGCTAATTTTTGTAGCCCATCCCCCTGCATCCTTAGTTATGCCCCCTCTTGTGTGTGAGATTTGCTACTATTCTGGCCATTATAGTAATTCTTGTTCTTATCATATTTCTGGTGATAGTTTTGCCATACTTGCCACTATGATAGAGACAATGAAAGACCAAAAAATGGAGTTTGCTAATTGTATGCGAGAGTTGACCTATCACATGAGACCGACCTTAAGCTTAGTTCTGCTAGACTTGATGTTAATTTATGTGATGATGGAGCATCTTTTCTTATTTTGGAGTCCAAACTAGAGGAAGTAATTGACTGCCCCTTGACTATTTTATCCTTTGTTGTGCCATCTTTACCTAGCACCCTTAGAGACAACATTGCGCTTATCATGACATTTTCGAATCCACCTTTCCCTTTGGCTCAGTCGCCAAAGTTCTAGGTAGGTGAGACATTTGGTGTTGGAGCTAGTGTTGATGAGAATGATATATGTTGTGAGTCAAATAATCTTATTATTGAGGAGCACAATGTTGATGAGACTCTCATAGAGAGGTCATGTGTAGATGTTGTGATTACAATTTCACCTAATCCTGATCATGTTGACCATGTATCCCCGATCCCCTTAGTATTTTTCATGCTTTTCCTTTGATATTCCCTACTCTCCCTTTCCCTCGAGTGTTGCGATTTGGCACCTATTGATTCTCACATCATGCTTGAGGGCTATGGGGCTGACTGTTTTAAGTCCTTAGGTATCTTTAGAGAATATGACTCCTCCCTTAATCATTATAGTTTGCACCTACAAGACATCCCCGGAAATTCATACTGACTATTGCATTTGATTATTCTACTGATTTTTCCAAGACGTTTGATAAGTTTAGAAGGGCACTCACTATTATTCCTAGATTCATATTTGTGTGCTCTTACTTAAATTCATCTGAGTTGCATGCTCAGGTGTTCAATAAGCTATCATGAGCTTTGACGATTTCTGAATTGGTGGCTTTGATCTTTAGATGAAAAGGAATGGTTGACACTCCTCCAACCTCCCATAGCATCGTCTTGAGGAGGTGATAGATTAGGTGTACCAACACCTGACTTGGTAATTCATTCCCTCTTTTCTCTTTCTTTATTTTTATTTTGTATAAATATTTTTCCTTTTTCATGTTTGTCTTTTGTTTTTGTATATTTATTATTGTAGGTTTGTTTTATGTGTATATTTGTTATGTTGGTGTGGTGGCTTCTTGGCTCACAATGAGACATTATGAGATCTAGGTGAGAAGTCATGCTTCAAACTTTTAAAAAAAGAGAGAAAAAAAGATTTTTTTAATTTAAAAAAGACCGAAAAATATTATGTTTTAGTCTTTTTGGGAGTTTTGCACTATTTTAATTGGCTTTAATCCCTTGTACTTTGGCTATTGGCTTGTATATAAGTATGATATGCATGATAGATCTTTATCCTAAATATGTAATTCTAGGCCGCAAATGTAACCCCAACTGTCCATAAATATATAATCTAGTCATCATTTATACATTATCATTATCTCAGAGTCTTAGTCTTCTATGATTGACTCTTCGGCTTGTCTTTGTGCACAGTTACTTTGTTTTTGTTTTCATTTCTGAAAAATAAAAAAGAAAAATATAAAAAAGAGTCTTATAGTCGAGAAAAAGAGTATTAGAAAGATTTTTTAGAGTCGAGTATGAAAGTATCTCTTCGAGGCATATGCTACTAGGTGGTACCCTTTGCGGCAATATTGCTATTGAAAAAACTAACTTGTCCAGTACGTAAGTCAATAATGTAGTTTGTGTAAGCCAAGTGGAATTGAGTTAGGTTTTGGTAAGCCTAATTCTTAGGATGATGGTATGATCACACACCAAGTACTAGGATAGATTCATAGCTTTGATGTATTGTGGGGTGAAAAGTTGGTGTTTGAATGTCATTAGTGGGTACTAAGAGTCTTGACATGTATATTATGCCCATGTATAGACTAATACTTGGGTTATAAGGGTGACAAGAATTATTTAATGGTGTACAACTTTCCCCAGTTTGTTTATATTTGTGTTTTGTTGTTACCCCAAAATGTTTTTTTATTTTTGTTCTTTTTATTTTTTTGTTAAAGATTTTGTGGGTATATCTTTTACAAACCTTCTCGAGACCTCAGTTGTCTACTTGAGAAAACCAAGGGGTTCAAAGAGTCTGTTGTATACGCTAAATGCAATCGTGATTCTTACAAAAGTGAGCTGGGACCTTGCGTCAGTTTTTCTTTGTTGTGCTCAAGCACGAGCAAAAGCTAGGTGTGGGGGTATTTGATAAACTTCTATATTGACCTTATTTTGCCTCTTTATTCAACCCATTTCCCCCTTATTTCTATGTTGAATTTTGCTGAGAAATGGTTAAATTAACTTTCTTTGGTTTATATTGTGTTTATAGAGATGTTTTGCTTATTTTCAAGAATATTTGCCAAAAAAATGAGAAAGTCACAAGCATTGATAGAAAAGACCATGGGGATGTTTTACAAGGAGGAATGGGGGACCAATGAAGTTTTGAGGGCCAAAAAGGGCAAGAATAAAGAGCCCAAGAAGTGCATGATTGGCCATGCATTAAGGCACAACCGTGCATAAACATGCATATTTCAGTTGTGTTTCCTAAAGCTGTACTAGGGCAGCCATGCAGTTTGCCAGTTTCAAAAGTGCACAAGTTCCTGTGCATTTTTTGGTTGGCCGTGCGTTTTCTCCTTTTTCATAATATTTAAGCAGATTACAGAATTAATTGGCCGAGGGGGATTTTGCTTTGGTCTTTGGAGGCTTGACTATGGTTTATATTAGCAACTTCTAAACCCCATTAGGGGGAGAATAACTTAGGCTAGAT
>NCQT01078966.1:0-11561 GCA_002740465.1 Stenocereus thurberi | reverse complement strand
ATTGAAAATAAAAATTCCTTCTTCAAAATTTTGCACCAAAATGGTGTAAAAAAATAAATCCATAAATTTTAGCTAAGAAAATAGCCCACAATGTATATTGGATGAAAAAAAGTGAAAGCAAGATTATTAGGATCAAATTAGAAAAATCTGGACAACATGCAATTTATAATTTACAAGGAAAAAGGAAGAAAAGAAAAAAAAAACAAATTAAACAAAAGTATAAAACCCCCAAACTTCCCCCGAAGTACCCAAAACCCCCATTCTCTATTTTTGCGCCCAAAACAGAACCTCCAGTGTTTGTTTGTCCAGCCAAAACACCGCCGATTGCCTACTATGTGCATCGACTAGCTTCACGTGACACCCAACAGTCCGTCCGCTTCCCAGACGCCATCCACCAGCCACCGCAGCCACCACCTTTTCTCTCATCTCTTGTGTTTTCTTTATTGTATGGAGAAGGTGAAACCCTAACCCCTTAATTTGATTTTCATTGTTTTATGATTGAATTTTTATATTGGACAATGTATTTACATTTGGGGAGTGTTGATTTGTACTTTTATTATATTTTTTAAAGGTGGTGTTGGAGGTTGAGGGTGGGCATGGTGGTTTAGGGATTGTGGTTTGGATGAAATTTAAGCTTGATTGTGCTGATTTGATAGTGTTTAAATGAATTTTTGTGATAGTTGAATGAGAATAATGAGATATATGTGTGTATATGAGCTGTTGAGTTAGGTGTGTGTGACTTGCCATGAGCATGAGTGACAATTCTAAGAGTAGAGGAGAAGAAGAAACGGAGGCAATATGTTGGTCTTGAGGATTTGAAGTTTATAAAATTAATATGCATATGTGGATTTATTTGAAATGATCCGTTGGTGATTAGGAGTGAAGTAAGCTAGTGAAAAGGGCTAGCAGAAGGGAAGAAAAGAATTGAGGAAAATATGGTTACTTGAATAGCTAGGGTTGATCTTCCTTAATGACATTTTGATAATTATTTGGGTATTTAGGTAAGTTGATTACTTTTGGGTTAATTATTGTAACTAAGGCATTTGCAAAGCGTAGGTTTTGTGCTTAGGTCAAGATTCAAGCTAATAGATTGTGAAAGAATTAGTGAATATTTGCATGATGGGGACTAGCAAAGAGAAACAAAATGAATGCCTCTAGATTTCGACCAAAAACCAAACACATGACGCCATCCTAAACCGAATCACGATTAAATAATATAAATCATAATGGTGGCTAACGACAATATGACTATCAAAGGAAGAATAATACTACTAACAATAGAAATAATAATATGACTATCAAAGGAAGAATAATAGTAATAATAATACTAATACTAGTAATAACAATATTAATGATAACGTTAATACCAAAAAGTGTGACAAAAATATTAATATTAACATGCTTTCAATAATAATCACAACGATAACAACAATAATGCTGATGTTAATAAAAATAGGGCGAGTTATGTCACTACACTATTATAACATTGATAACCCGAACGTCAGTAGTATCAAATAAAAGAACAGCAAAGTGAAACAGAGTCAACCTAAGTTAAAAATAATGGGTATCTTAATAATTAAAGGAAGAGCCAAAGGGTATTGACGTACTTATTAATTTAGGAAATTTAATAAAACTTCTTAAACTCGCACTAACCTTGAAGTTATACATTTGGAGCAAAAATAAGGCCGCTTTTGTCGTTCCAAGCTATAATAAACATTATTCATTATAAAGGAGGGAGATTTCAAAGACTTGGTACATATATTGCATGCATTCTTTGAAAGCTCACTTGTTTATCAGATTATACAAATTCTTGTAATGTTTAGGTGATGAATCATTTGACGCAAAGTATTGTCACCTAAATAAGTGGCCCCTATAAATTATCAATCATCGGGGCTTACGTCGTTCACTTTACCGCCACGACTACAGCTTAGGCTTCCGGATCGGTTTGAAAGGCGTGCACCTATCATAAGATTGCTTCAAACATCAATAAGGGGTCCACTTCAGATAATAACCGACAAAGCAATCTTACTCACATTTTCTCTCTCTCCTGTTTTCGAACAAAATATTCTGAAGGCGCCTCACTAAACTGAATACAAAGCATAGAGGTGTATATACTTAGCTTAGGCTCATTATTCGAACGTTTTAATGTTTTTTATTTTAGGTAAGGGACCAGTGAATAGTCCTCCTCCTAGTAAGCCAAAAGGTGGCAGGAAATAAATGTGGGTTACAGTATTTTGCTGAAGGTTAGCTAGCCAGGTGCTCACAGTGTATAAACTTTTACCCTAGAAAGCCAGAATGGTCCACTTCAAGATAATAATTAGCAAAGTAATTTTACCCCAGAAACATGCTGTTTGTATAAACTTTTGGATAATGTATTTGCTAAAGTGTTTAAGAAACTTATATTAAGTTAGCTAATTATATTACAAATTAGATAGGATGTCAAATATACTTTCTTCTTTCCAATGCTTGGTGGACTTGGTGAATGTGTAAGTTATATAGTGATAAAGGTAGTTCAGGTAGTCTTGTTCCATTATGGGACGATGGTGATGTTTTCAGTCAAAGGACTTCTGATGCAATCATACATAATAACTTGTTAGATTAAGATAATTACGTATTAGGGTTTTTGGGCACTATCGGGAGTCGTGAAAATGAACCGCTCTCCTAGCCCAAGGCCTATGCTTACACCGGTCAGCAACGGGGTGACTTCCCATCTGTACCGTCGCTGTATAGCACAACCTCCTCATCTGTCTGAGACCTGTTGACTTCCTCCATTGGACTTCCTACTTCAGCTATCCCCGGCTAAGTCTTACTGCAGGAATCTGCATCTCCATCATCATCAGTGGAGGAAGTCAGTATCGATGACGCGGACATCACCCATTAACTGCGCACTCTCACCAGGCACCCTAATTGCAAAATATCCACCCAAGGCGGCACCTAAACATCCCGATACTCAACATCGGCGACACCATGAACAGGAATTGACCACCTGACACCTCAACAGGTGCTTTTTCCACAACTGGCACCTCAATATGTGGCAGACCAGCAACCACCTGTTCCAAATCGGCCACCTCAACAGTCGGGACCTTAGCAACAGGCATGTCCACTGCCGTCACTTCGATAGGCAACACCTCAACAGCCGACACCTTCTCAGGCTGCGCCTCTATCCCCGACACCTCAAGAGGCTGCTCCTCAGCAACCGGCACCTTAAGATGCTACTTCTTAGCAGCAGGCACCTGAATAGGCTACTCCTCACCATTCAGCTCCTCAAGAGGCTGCTCCTTTGCAGATGACACCTAAACAGGATGCCCCTCACCAGCCAGCACCTCAAGAGGCTGCTCCTCAGCTTAACCTCTCGTTGCTTAGGAGTGACTGCCTTTTCTGCACTTTGGGAGTGATGCTCATGCGTATCATGCACATTATAAGAAGCTTACGGTTGACAACTGTCTTCGTCCACACTATTCATTGCACTGCTCGTAGCTGCTACCCCAACCTCATGGTCTGCAGCACCTGCACCATCATTTCCTTCAAAGTATTCAAGAATGTCTTCATACTTTTGTAGCCTGTCCTTCAAATTACAAACACGACATGTCAACATCTCGGTCTTCTTATCCACTGACTTACTGTTCTTCTCTAACCGCAAGTCTGAATGAACATGTCACATGTGCTCCTCATATGATAACACTCCCTGCAAGCACCAACAGCATCAGAATCTATTCCGACGAAGTAGTAATTCTATTGCAACTACAACTACAAACGCATTACCTCTTCATCTTCGACATAGTACCTCTACTCAACTCTCTCTAAAAAATCAGTCACAATCTGTTCCTCCTTCTCCTCTTTTGTGGGATACAACACTAGGATAAGCTGCACATGTTCACAGTTTACAAATAAATATTAATGCATACGATCTACCTAAGTTACCAAACTTTTAAACCTTTGATGGAAAAAAAATCAACACATACCTCTTCCTTCTTCAATTTGGGTACAAGGGCATATGCATCTGAATGCCCCTCATGATCCAGGACATCCCAATTGGCTATTTTTGGGAACCTTGTCTTCTCATGGTCACAGAATTGTGTTGTATGCTAACAAAACCACACCTAGAAATTCCACACACATCACTAAAAACACACAGCTGCAAACAATGACTAAACATTCACAAGCAAACAATCAGTGTAACACCCCAAATATACATAATTCACCGTTTGCGTTCTCACCAATTAACATCATCAATTAGTAGTGATATCCCAAATGATCAAGGCGTTACCGCCATCCAAAAAGGATAAGGCTTGACCTAAAAATAATTACACATAACCAAGCTGAACATTGTTATCACCACACGACATTTGTTAAGGCAAACCATCAATCCAACATCAACAGTAACTAACGATCCCATAGTTTATATCAAAATATAGTAACTTCTAGCATAGTATATAGTTCTAACATCAAAATATCTCACAATACAGTGCTCAAAATATTTCAGCACTAAAACACCACTATTCCTTTTGGACATTCCTGCTCACTTATCTTCTCCAGTTAGCCTTCCAGCCGGAGGGCGATTCACTGAGCATTTCCCTAAAACAAAACATGAAAAAATTTCGAACTGTGAGATGAAAATCAATACATGCATTTCTATATTGTTAACTTCACACTGAAAAACTAGTTGGGTCTGCATTGCAATTCATTTTAGTTAAAAACAGGGAATGAGATGAATATAAAATTGTATTGCTAATTATTATCTGATAATGAACCCCTGGTAACTGTTACGATCTGAAAATAGGTGTACATTTGCTAAGCTGATTGGAGGACTTGGCCTGAAGCTCTACGGATGACTGAAGGATAATGCCCTGTAACTGATAACTGAAGGATAATGCCCTGTAACTGATAACTGGTGGGGTCACTAATTATGTGATAAATTACTGATTAAACTGATTCATTGATATACTTATCAAATATTATAATTTTGATAAATACGTATTGTTCTCTAAAGATACAGACAATGAACACACCTGTGACCTTTAATGAAATGTCACTAAGTATGATTATGCACAAAAGGGGAAGAAATGATAGATTAAGCCCTGATTCTGTGCAAAATATCGTTATAGGAATATATAGTTAGCCAATGTATTTATTTTCATAGTTAATACTTTAGTAAAAGAAAAGTAAGGGCGTTATAGGGGCTAAAATAAATGACTCGTAACCTAATATCCCGATCTCCATTTGAGACCTAATTTCCCAATATGGAAAGCTTAAGAAGTCCTGAAAAACATTCATTTGTAGCCTTTTCCGCAGACCTTGGATTGAGGCAATTGAAAAGGCATTTGAAAATTAACTCACTGATCTATGTACCCACCAAAAATCATAATTTTTGGTAGGGCCAATCATTAACAGTTTATTAACAAAGCTTTCCCTGCTTTCTTTCCTTTTCCAGCCCTCACTGTCATTGCTTTCTCCTCTCTTTTCACACAAATCCTCATCTAAAATCACTCCTTAAAATCATGTGACAAAGTTCTGTCCTTCCCATCACCTTACAAAGCCATCATACTCAATTTCACTTCACAATCATACACATCAAAGACTTATTTCTCAATCAATTACACACAAATACCATGCTTGCTATTAAAGAAAAGATAAACCTTGCATAATCATTAAAACCCTAACTTTTAGCCAACTTACTTCCTCTTCATCTTGTCCAAGATCACCAAAAACATCCTTATAAACATTATTAGAGATTAAAGCCACTAAATCAAATACAAACAATCCAGGAAGCACATACTTCCTACCTTAAGCTTGCATGCTCATGAATAACCCTATGCCCTAGCATGATCAAAACTCAATTAACAATTAAAAATATCAAAATAATTCTTGTTTCCATCCCAAAAAATGATCAAAACTCAAATCAACATAAACAAGAATCAAAATCAAAAATCCAAAGAAAACAAGTTTAGGGTTACTCACTTCGAACTTGAAAAAAAGTAGAGATGGATGTGATGTTTGGTGGTTTTGAGGATGAAGGATGGTAGCTAGTGATACTAGGTTGTCGGGGAGGGGGTCGGAGGCAGCCAAGGCTGGCCGGAAACTTGCTAGAAAACACCAGAACAGTGGCTATATAGTTGGGCTGGCCGTGAGGTTAGCGAGGGCTGGGAAAGAGATGAGGTTTGTGTTTTGGTTGTATTTTTTTGGCTAATCTACATGTTTAGCTGAATTTTTGTCTTCAAAAATGACTTTTAGCTAACCATGGTTAAGTTTTACTCATGGTAATTAGCTAGGTTAATATGAAAACTTGTTGGGCTTCAAATTGGGCTGAAATAAGTTGGGTTTCGGAAATAAAACGCTTCGTAATAATAACGTTTTTGCTCAACCCAAAATTAAATTTTTGTAATGTTACAGAAAACAAAATAAATTACTTAGATTAAACTTGTTAGAGCCTAGTATCAATTCCTCCAAAGTTTTAGTTAATAATTAAATAAATAAATAAAATCCGAATTGCCAAATGAGGGCCCAAATGAAATTATTATTTTTTCCCTCCGAAATGACGAAATGCGATAAATGAATATGAGAAAATCATTAACATGAGGTAATTAAATAAATAAATATAATTTAGGGTTGGGCTATTACAGCCTTCCATCCCTTAAAGAGTTTCGTCCTCGAAGCTTATGAACTTTATCATGTCATGCAAGATTACCTCAAATAAATGTGGGTACTTGGCTTTCATTTCTTCGTCGGTCTCCCAAGTGGCTTCTTGGGAGGTATGATTTGTCCAAAGCACCTTGACTAAAGGTGTCTGCTTATTGCGTAGCTGCTTCGTCCTGCAATCTAGTATTTGGACTTGACGCTCCTCTATACTAGATTCTCAGTGATTTTAATTGGTTCAGATACAACATTATGGTCCGGATCTCAAATATACTTCCTAAGTTGAGAGATGTGAAACACGTTATGGATGTGTTCTAGTTCTGGCAGAGCCAGCCGATATGCTTTGGTATTTAACTTTTCAATGATTTCACAAGGTTCAATATATTTTGGACTCAATTTGCCTCGTACTTTGAACCTCTTGATACCTCTGATTNNNGAAACTTTCAGAAAAACTTTATCGCCTCCAAAGGCCATATTCTTTTGTACGCATAACTCTTTTGCTGACTCTGGCCAATCCTAATATGCTCCTGAATCTTTCTTATTGTTTCAATGGTTTCCTGGTTCATTTCAGGACCTATGATCAAGGCCTTAACCAAATCACTTGAGCACAGTGCGGTTCCACGTTTTCTCCCGTATAAAGCCTCAAACGGGGCCATTTTGATAGTGGACTGATAGCTATTCTTATACGAGAACTCTACCAGTGGTAGATCATCTTCCTACTTCCTTGGAACTCCAATGTACATGCTCTTAACATGTCCTCTAGAATTTAATTCACTCTTTCAATTTGCCCATCTGTCTCAGGGTGATAAGAGCTACTAAAGTTCAATTTGGTCTCAAAGGCTTTTTAAAGTGCTTGCCAAAAACGGGCTTAAAATCTTTGATCCCTATCTGATATTATATCTAAGGGGATCCCATACAGGCGAACTATCTCAGTAACATACAGTTGGGCTAGTTTTTCAACTCCCCAAGTATCCCTAATTGGCAGAAAATAGGCCGACTTGGTAAGTCAATTAACTATAATCCAGATAGCATTCTTCGTTGAGGCAGAACGGGGTAAACCCATAACGAAGTCCATTGAGATTGAATCCTACTTTCAAGTGGGAATTTCTAGGGGTCGTAGTCCACTCACGGGACACTGAAGCTCTGCTTTAACCTTCTGGTAGGTTAAACAACTGTCTTTGTATTTTGCAACATCCTTCTTCATATTATTCCACTAGAAGTATTTGTCTTAAATCTCTATACATCTTGGTGCCACCTGGATGCACCGAGTAGTGAGTATTGTGAGCCTCCTCTAGGATCTATTTCCTCAATTCCTCATTTTTAGGTACACATAGGCGATTCTGGAATCGCAGGGTCCCATCCTCATGCACTACAAACCTAGGAGAGTTTCCTTTTTCTAAATTTTCCTTTATTCTTTGGAGTTCAGGATCACTTTCCTAGTTCATTCGAATTTCCTCTACTATGGAAGGCTATAAAGTAAGTGCTGACAATTGAACATTTGCGCACCCATGGGACACTAGTTGAATTCCTAAGTTCTCAAGTTCTCTCAAAAGACTCAACTGAGTAAACACCACAGTGTTTGAGCTATGTTACGCTTTCTTACTCAGGGCATCTGCTACAACATTTGCTTTTCCTAGATGATATTGAATCTACAAATCATAGTCTTTAAGTAACTCAAGCCAACGCTGTTGTCTCAAATTAAGCTCCTTCTGGGTGAAGACATACTTCAGACTTTGATAGTTAGTATAGATCTTGCATGGTACCTCTTATAAGTAATGTCTCCAAATTTTTAATGCAAAGACCATGGCTGCCAACTCCAGGTCATAGGTAGGATAATTTTTCTCATAAGACTTGAGCTGTCAAGAGGCATAAGCTACTACTTTGTCTTCCTGCATCAGAACACACCCTAATCAGTTCTTTGAAGCATCACTATAGATGGTATACTCCTTACCTTCCACTGGTAGCATTAGGATTGGGGCGGTAGCTAATCACTGCCTTGGCTCTTAAAAAGCTCTTTCACACTTCTCTGTCCACTCAAATTTATTCATTTTCTTTAACAAATTAGTAAGAGGTGAAGCAATTTTTGAAAAGTCCTTAATGAACCTTCGATAATAGCCTGCTAAACCCAGGAAGCTTCTAATCTCAGTGACATTGGTAGGCTTTGACCATTCTGTGATCGCCTTCACCTTATGGGGGTCAACTTTAATTCCTTCTTTTGCAACCACATACCCCAAGAAGACCACTTCTTCCAACCAAAATTCACACTTCTTTAATTTGCCATAAAGTTGATGCTCCCTCAGGGTTTGTAACACCATCCTCAAATGATCAGCATATTCCTCCCTATCTTTAGAATAGATAAGGATGTCATCTATAAACACCACTACAAACTTATTTAAATAGGGTCTGAAGACCCTGCTCATGGGATCCATGAAAGCTGCGGGGGTATTGATGAGGCCAAACGGCATCATTGTAAACTCATAATGACCATACCTCACCCTAAACGTAGTCTTGGGGATGTCTTCAAGTTTAATCCTAAGTTGATAATACCCTGACCTCAAATCAATCCTAGAGGAAACTCATGCTCTCTGTAGTTGGTTAAACAAGTCATCTATTTGTGGCAAAGGGTACTTGTTTTTGATGGTGATTTTGTTTAACTCCCTGTAGTCAATACATAGCCTTAAGGTTCCATCCTTTTTGTTTACAAACGACACTAGAGCACCCCATCGTGATATACTTGGTCTGATAAATCTCTTTTGTAACAGCTCATCTAACTGAATCTTCAGCTCCTTAAGCTCAGTTGGGATCATATGATATGGGGTTTTGGAGATCGGTGAGGTACCAAGGATTAATTAAATTCCAAAATCAATTTCCCTTTGTGAGGGTCATCCTAGTAACTCCTCAGAAAAAAACATTTTTAAATTCATAAACCACTAGAATACTTTCTACTTTCTCCTCTTTTGTTTGGGTGTCAATAGCATAAAACCAATATCCAATATACCCCTGATATAACAGCTTACTTGCTTTCATAGCAGAAATCAAGGGATAAGATTTTTCCTCTTTTTGCCCATATAAACATGCTGTTCGCCCCTTTTCATCCTTTAAAATAACCTTAAGATCTTCACAGTCAATCTTTGCTCCATAAGTGTGCAACCAATTCATTCCCAAAATAATATCAAAATTAGACAAATCAAATTGAATCAAATCCATAGGGAAGTTGGTTCCACCAATGGAAATAGGAGCAAGTTTAGAGGAGATGGGGCACTCAATCACACAATCATTGGGTAGCTTGATCCTATAATTGGTTTCCATCCTCCTACACTTCAGGTTTAAGTGCATAGCAGATCGGGTGGATATAAATGAATGAGTAGCACCCGAATCAAATAATACACAGAATGACTTCGAATTTAAAAGGAGAGTTCTAGTGACTACCGTACCAGAAATGGCAGCTTCCTTCTTGCTCATTATATACGCCCATCTTACTGGTGCAGGCCTCAGTGGTGGGGCCCCTTGGTGAGGTGGGGCTAAGGGTTTTACTGCACCCTTATCCACTGCTTTCAGTCTTCCTTGACAGGCAGCAATGAGGTGCTTTGGGCGTGCACACCACATGCATTTGTTGGTTCCTACTCGACACTCAGGGGTGGTGTGATTTGTTCTTTTGCATTTTCCACGGGGCTCTGCTGAGCTTATAGAGCGGCTGTTGGGAGGAGTGGGGGAAGGTTTCTTTTGGTTCACGCTCTCACTCGGAGTTCCTAGCTCAATCCCTTTTCTCTTTTGGTTGATCGGGTTCAGGGCCCTTAACTCTGCCTTCTTTCGCTCCACTTCAGCGGCTCATTCATATAGCTCTTGATAAGTCAAGATTGGTTGCCTACCTAACTGATTTTGAATGTAGAACGCTAAACCCTCTTCGAACCTTCTCATCTTTAACCTTTCAAATGACACAAATTTAGGGGCAACCCTGGATAATTCTGTGAACTTACTAGCATACTGTATCACAATCATATTATCACTCATCTTCAGCTCCATAAACTCTCTCCTTTTATCTTTGGACCACAACTGGATAAAATTTTGCCCTCAACTCACCTAGAAATTTACTCCAGGTGAATTCAGGCCCCATGAGCTTATCCTTAATAGTGTTCCACTAAATATCAGCTTAACCAATCAAATAAAATACGTCTCAATGTTCACTTCCTTTTCTTCTGGTACCTCTACCACTGTAAAGATTTTCTCAATTCCTCTTACCCATTCCTCTAATATTACTGGATCATAATTTCTATTATACACTTTAGGATTCCGTCGTGCTGCCCTATCTGCTAATTTATCATCTTTAGGAGGGGTTTTAGTAGGTACTTGGGGAATCCGCTTCATCAGCTTAGCTACTGAGGCCAGTCAGTGGTTCGGGTCCCCAATGTTGTCAGCAAACTCAGGGGGAATGAGTGACATTTGGGCAAAATTTGGTGGCACATGATGTGAGGCTTGTTCACCCGATCCTTAACTATGATCCGAGTTATCCTCTATACGAATCTCCATATTGTTTTGCACGAATTCAAACATTCTGATCATACATCAAATGAAATAATTCATTCACTGAAATACCCAAACATATAAGATACGCATGCCTAACAAATACATTTAATATGACTCAAATATTATTTAAAATAGAACCCAAAGCTTCTTTATATCATTTCACAACTGCTTGTTTACATACATGATCAACAAAGCATATCACATCTAACTAACTAAGCAAAATTAGCTCTGACTCCTACCCCAACCCCAAACACTAACTAGCCCCCAGTCACTAGATCCGCCACATGTCTAGAAAGATAAATGGACCATGTCATCATGGTCGGAAGGATTTGACTAACTATATACAATATCATATGCTACACAAAATGCAACTATCCTGATGGAGATCTCTCCATGCCCTTGAT
>NCQT01078958.1:33799-45652 GCA_002740465.1 Stenocereus thurberi | reverse complement strand
TAAGAAGGTCACTAATTATGTGGTAAATCACTGATTAAACTAATTTATTGATGTACTTACCAAAACATTATAATTTTGATAAATACGTGCTGATTTCTAAAGTTACAGGCAATGAATGTACCTGGTACTTTTAATGAAATTCGCTGAAATGGGATTTTGCAAAAAAGGGAAGGAGACAATAGATTAGGTCCTAATTCTATGCAAAAATATCGTTGTAGGAACATACGGTTAGCAGAAATATCTATTTCATAGCTAATAATTTAGTAAAAGAAAAGTAAGAGCATGACAGGGGATTAGAAAGAATGAATCGTAACTTAGTCATCTGACTTCTGATTGAGGCTCAAAACCCTAATACAGAAAGCACAAGAAATCCCAAAAATCTTTCATTTAGAACACCAAGCTTGGTTCCCACCATAGAATTCCCAAAATGAGGCTAGAACACAAGCATGTCAGTTTTGGTCTATTCTGCACAGCTTTGGTAAAACGATCATAACTTTTTCAACACACTGACCTATCTATCCACAAAAAATTATAATCTTTCAATGGACTGATCATTACCAGTTTAATCTTAAAGTTTGTCCTGTTTTCCTGAAATTTTCAGCCCTCACTATTTTAGATTTTCCCTCTCTTTTCACACAAATCCTCAACTTAAACCATTCCTTAAAAGCATGTAAACAAGCTTTGGTCCAACCCAACATCATACAAAATCATCACACTCAATTTCACTTCATATTCATATCCAATAAAGATCATTTTTCAATCAAATACACACATAAACCAAGCTTAATGCTAGTTTAATCCAAACCATACATTACTTGTCAAAACCCTAGTGTATGGCCAACTTGGACTCACTTCAACTCATTTTAAATCATCAAAAACATCATCATAAACATTAATAGGTTAGAAGATGACCAAAATCAAAGATAAAATAATTAAAATCCAACACTTTAACATTAAGCTTGCATGACTAAGGATTAACCCTAACCCTAGCATGATCCAACCTCAAGTCCACCATGATCAACACTAAAATAATTCTTTTTTCTTATCAAAACATCATGATTAAAGGTCATAATTATCAAAACAAGAATCAAAACTAAAGTAAAAAGCAAAACCAACAAGATCAAGTTCAAGATTACTCACTTTGCTTGAAGATAAGTAGAGATAGAGGTGATGTTTAGTAGTTTTGATGATGGAGAATGGTGGCTAGTGGTACTAGGATGTCAGGGGGGTCAGAGGTCACCGTGGCTGGCCGAAAAATTGGCCGAAAAACACCCAAACAACAGCTGGGCTGGCTCGCCATGTAAGAGAGAGAAAGGAGAGAGAAAATGGGTTTTTGGGTTGAGTTGTGTTTTTTTTACTAATCCAACTCCTGGCTGAGTTTTTAACTAAAAAGGTAACATTTTGGGTCAACCTTGATTAAGCTTAATCATGATAATTAGTTAGGTTTATAAGCAAACTTGTTGGGCTTCAAATCGGCCGAAATAAGTTAGGTTCGGGAATAAAATACTTCGTAACAATAAAGTTTTTGCGAAACTCAAAATTAAATTTTTGTAATGTTACAGAAAACAAAATAAATTACTTGGATTAAACTTGTTAGGGCCTACTATCAATTCTTCTAAAGTTTTCGTTAATCAATTAAATAAAATCCGATTTGCTAAGTGAGTGCCCAAATAAATTTTTACCCACCAGGGTTAATAAATGCAATAAATAAATACGAGGAAAAAAATATGAACATGAGGTAATTAAATAAATAACCATAATTTAGGGTTGGGCTATTACAAGATCGGAGACCTGGTGCTGGCTATGAGAAGGTCGATCATTGTCTCTTACAAGTCTAGAAGCAAGTTTGCCTCTAAATAGGTTGGTCCCTATATGGCCAGAGAAGTCTACACAAATGGAGCGCATAAGATAGTTAATACTGATAAGGTGCGCATGGGACCCATAAATGGCAAGTTCTTAATGCTACTATCCTTGAAATATAATGTTTGTAAAGCTCCGAAGTAAGAGCCTAAACTACTCGTTCTTTCAAGTCAAATTCTTTCGTAATACTCCTGGCCCGCAAGAGTCTAAACTGTGAACAATAAATAAAACAAAAACAATTTATGTCTTTGAACTACGTTGGGCTTGATCATTTAGGGTGTTTCCTTTAGGTACATAGGCAACTTGCGAATATCCCTCGAGTACAGCCGTAAAAACTGAATGAATAAAATTTGTTGGTGCTAGTTGGNTTTGATTGTTTTCTATTCCTACATGTTATTGCATAAAATTGGAATTAAGAGATTCTTATTGCAATATAATCAAAGTCAATTCCAACAAAACTATATTGAGTTTTAAAAAAATTACAAGTTGCAAATAAACAAGTGAAAACAAGATATGAGAAAAAGCCATCTGACATGGTTTAGACATTTAATGCGCCTAAAAGTTCTTGGACACGCTTGCTCGCCGCTTCAACTTGAGCTCTTTCTCCAATGGTAACTTGAGGGTGACATCTAAATCAGCAACCTCTGTTTCAAGAATAGATACGCCATCTTTGGGTTTCTTTAGTGAAGCCTCATTCTCTGCTAATTTGCCTTCCAATTCCAGCTCGTTCGCTTTTGCGAGTTCTAGATCAACCTCAAATAACTTCCGTCGCTTGTGAGCTTAGGTGATAGCAGTAGTTACCTCATCAAATGGTGCACCAACCTTTACCACTGGAGCGCATGCTTCTTCAAGTTCGCCTAATAAGGCTGCTCGCTTGTTTAGCACATCTTTGGTATGAGTCTGACCTTCTAGTTGGGCTTTCACTTCAGGTATTGCCCAGTTTCATTCAAGTATGCCTCGATAATGTTCTTTGATCCCAAATAATCTGCCTGGAAATATGATAAGGTTTCATATATCTGCACAGCTTCTTGGCAGATGTTTATGATGTCAGCTTCTATCTTTGGGGTGAACCCTTTCAACTGTTGTTGAAAATGTTACTTTAAACTCAGGGCCAGATCATTAAACACACCAGAAGCAATTCTCCCAGGAAAGTACGATGAAATGGAAGTTGTGGGATACTAATAATGATCCATTTGCTTTACTGACAAGGGCATTATCTCGATGGAGTAATCCTCATATGACTCAAAACCAGGCACAGTCAAGGTGCCTACACTGTCTTTGTCACCAGATGCAGGCTTAAGTGCACCTCTAACTTCAGCAGTATGTCCTTACGTTAAAAAGAGGATTACATTAGCAAAAAACAAAAAAGAAAAAAATAGGAAAGGGAGTAGGATAACAAGATGCGCCTCTCCCTTTGCTCTGCGCTTTTATTTACGTGGGCTTATCGTGCTATTAGATTTGTCCTTAGAGCTAGGTAGTTTGGTTGTACTATCAGGTTTGCTCTTTGAGCTTGATAAATTGTTGGCTTCACTAACAGAAGGCCTGATATGTAAGCCTCTCAAGGCATTAATCTTCTCCTTCCCAGGGGAGCAAGTCATGCTTCTCTAAGGAGATGTATCTGGTCCTAGTGAGGAACCATTGCCTCCTTATTTCCTAAACTCAGCTGGGTTAGGGCATGCCTATTACTCTGCTGCATGGTTGGTTTATATGCACTCGCTTTCCTAGATATGACAACTAGGGTAGAAGTATCATCAACAACTCTTACTCTGGCCGCTCTTCATGGTAGCACAATCTCACCTCCAGGTTGTTTAGGTCCTTGAGAGAAAATATTGCAATGTGAAGATCGCCACCAACTAGCATATGCCATAGTAACCAGTGTAGACTTCTTATCGAGGGAAGCAGGACTTGTCAAGCTAGACCTCGTTATATGTTCTATCAGGTTGAACCAATAGCTGGCTACATCCTATAAGGTTCCCTTCAGATCATTCATTCGTGGCTCACTTAGTACATCTTGATAGAAGCCAAACTGTTATCCAAACTTACAAGGGAAGTATGGCTCAATCACAATTGTTCTTCCTTGCCACAAGCTTGATAGGTATCCTTTAGCCAACTCTATTGTGAGATTGAAAAAAAAATTGGAAAAAAAAGAAAAAGAAGAAAAACAAAACAACCAAAATGAGAAAAAAAAGAAAGAATAAAGGAAGTGCTGGTCTTGTTTGGATTATAAAAAGGACGTTTGACTTTTAACTCTTTTTCCCTTTATTTGGTTATGAAAGGATGTAGTTTGTTATTAAAGTGTATTGGTTGGAGGAGAGTGTTGCATAAGCGTATTGGACGCATTTAGCTCTTAGTTTATGGCTTCTAGCTACACATTTCCAAAATGTTCATTCCTATTTAACCAAAAATTATGATATTTTATACCTTTATTATCTAATGTTTGCTCACAAATACATTATTAAATTTAGATTTTAGTTTTTTTTTGGGTTTATTTTGTAGGGGTTGTGAAGTGTTGAAAAATATATAAATTTGAACAACCAAGAGTAAGCTTTGGATTGAGCTAAGCAAAGGAAGGAATAAGAAAAGAACAGGCCCAGCACCAAGGCCCATTCATCTTGCTTCTACGACCTATTTTCCAGTCCTCCATCACTTCCTTCACCCTCCTCACTTCGGGCCAGACCGGACAGCCTACCCCTTTTCCTAGGCTCCCTCTCTCCTTTTCTTCCTCAGTGGGCCTGGCCCTATTTGCTCCTAGTTTGTGGCCTGTTTTCCCCAGCTTACCACTTACCCTATAATTACTTAAAATCCCATGCTCAGCTCAAGTGCCATTACAGTAAAGTAGTCCCCCAGCCCTTCTTTATCATCTCTCTCCTCTCATCCTCTTCATCTACTACCTTTAGCCCCCCCCCAAATGGAATTCTGCAGTTCTACTTCTTCCTCGTGAGTTCATGTGTAGCATCATGAACATCCCTTAATCACTATTATCAATGTGTAGCCATTGCAACTGCATCCTCTTCCATCAATTTGAGCAAATAAATGGGCATTGAAGGCGAAGTCATTATTCATCCATCAGTTACAAAAATTAGGTCATATTAATGAAGCTTGGATGTGGGAATTTGGGGAGCAAGCGAAAGCAAGGAGTAGAATAGGGAGGAGGGTTTAATATTTTCTATTTCTTAGTGTTCGAAAATTTAGATTCGTTTTTTAGTCTCAAAAATTCATGTGAGTCATTTTAAGTTAGTGTGATGCGAGTGAGATTTTGGTTTTTTTTTGGGTTGTTGGATTTGCTGTCCCTCCCTTTCAGATATTGTATTACTTAGTTGCTCCTCTGTTCTAATTTGGTTTTTTATCTTGCTGATTCGATCTACGTCGTTTTAGGAATCAGTTCATTTTGGTTCATGGTTGCTAGTTGAATCTGATTTGACTTTATGAACTCGACTCATGCCCAGATTTTCCAATTCCTAAATGCAATGAGTTTAATTTTGTAAAAATTAAGCTATTTTGGTTTCATTGCTATTATTACTTGATTTAGGAGTACGTGATTAGTTGAGTTGGTTAAAAAGGTTTATTTATTTATCATTGTTTAATCTAGCTTGGTATAAGTTACTTAGCAGTTGAAGAGAGACCTAATTACATTCCCATCCTTGAGGAAGACACCCATAAGCACTGCAACGGAAATAGCCATATGCTTGCGGAAATTACAACAAGATTTTGGCGCAGTTGCTAGGGATGGTTTGTGAAATTTGGTTTCGTCGAGTTGTAGTTTAGTTATTCGAGTCGTTTGTGTCATTTTCATTTTAGTTTTATAATTGTGACTTTTGGTTTAGTTTAAGTCGTTATTTCATTTTAGTTATTTAGTTTAGTTTATTTTTGATTTTGAAATTAAGTTAGTACTTTGATTTTTGTTGAGATTAGTTTCATTTTCATTTGTAGAGGTTATTTACTATTGAAAAAATAGAACTAACAAATTTTGTTTATGTGCTACAAAAAGAAGCAAGGTAAAACTGATCTAGAAAAGAAACAGTAATATCAGTGCAGATTTTTCGACAGTTTTAGATTCTATTTGAATTTTTTGGAGTATCTATGATGTGATTTTTGCTGTGCTGATATTTTTTCTGGATTTAGCATGATTTTTAGAGTCCGTGCATGTTGTTTTGGAATTTTAAGGACTGCCTTGAATTTTCTGTGATTTTTGGAACTAATTTTATGTTTGTAATTTATGGTGTATAGAGTTTTGATTTTAGGAGTTTTATTCTCCATTTTATTTTATTTTTAGTTTTTGTCTTGTTTTAGGTTTTCATTTTTCCTATTTTGTGTGTTTTTAAAGAAAAATCAAAAAAAGAAAATGGTATGCATGTTGTGTGTGCACTTCTTTTTCATTTTTTGTGTTGGATTACTTCTTGAAGTTTAGATCTTTTTGTTCTTCCTTTGCTTTTAGTACTCTACTTTTATTTTTATCAGTTCATTATTTAAGTGTTTGGTTTTTGTTTTAAGCATTAGTGTGTAATTAGTGTCCTAGAGACATCTTCTTTCTTTCAAAAAAAATCTTTAAAAAGGGGGGGAAAGTTCAAAATCTACCAAAAAATTGAAAAAATTCTTATAATTGAGAAAGAGTTTCAAGAATGCCAGTTTATTCATTTCCTACAGTTTGAGCATGAACCTTTCTAGAGTTATCTGTCGAGACTTAATGATTATCGTGCTCAATTGAATCAAAATTTTGAAAAATGAAAAATGTATGAGGTCATTGTTATGGGTCTAAATGTTGAATCTAGAGGGCATGTTGAGTCTATTTGTCATGGAGGTTTAATCGGATTATTAACTAGAACTCAAGATGGGGTATGAGATTTCTTTGAAAAATTAGCTTCGAATAGTTATGAGTTTGAATAAGCTAGAAGCACCTTAAGATACCCTATTCACAATGAGTCTACTTTTCATTCTAATCCTTACCACCGGGATCATTTTCGGGACTCATACGATCATCCATCCCTATTTTATGCATGTCTTGTCTTGTGCAATTACTGTGAGTGTTTTGATCATGATGTTCATACTGTCCATATCGTGAAATGGGATGCATTTTGTTATTGAAATGTATTGGCTGGAGGAGAGTGTTGCATAAGCACATTGGAAGCATTTAGCTCTTAGTATATGGCTTCTAACTCCATATTTCTAAAATGTTCGATCCCCTCTTACCTTTACCTATGGCCCCATTACAACCTCATAAAGTCCTCATTATTGTCTAATGTGTATTTCATACTAATGATGGCAAATTAGAGAGTCTTATCAAGCCTATCGTAGATTTGAGTACATGAAATGAGAATTGACGGGACCTTCCTACATTTTCAAACACAAGTGTGATGAGTGCCACATGAGTATAGTGATGTTCTACCGGTATTACTGGCTCCATTTGTTTTATTTGTTGTTGTGATTGTGTTTGATGATTTGTGGATTGATTCAAACCTGACATTGTGGTCTATCAAATGATTTTGAAAACTCCATTTCCTAGCCTGTTCGTTAAACGATTTTTGCATTTTTGGGCTTACTTAAGATCGGCTTTGCCATTGATATTGCTACCAATGTCTATCCTGAGGAGGTTATAAATAAATTTTGGCCATAGTGTTGCTTAAGGATAAGTAACAATTCAAACATGGGGGAGTTTGATAAGTACTTTTATATACTTCATTTTAAGGATGATTTGTAGCACTTTTTTTGGGAATTCATGAGCCTAATGCCACAGTTTATGCTCCTATTCTCGTTTTATGCTTGGGTATGGTTCTTTGGTGACTTTTGCAGGATCTTAGACTATTTGACCCAGCAATTAACAACCATTTGAGTGCTTATTGGCCCACCACGGAGGTGCCCCAAGCCCTATATCCATGGAGCAAGAGAAGAGTAGAAGATATTGGAACTAGCGAGGACCACGGTTTACCCGTGGTGTCCCCATGGACCATGGTGAATCTGTTACTACTAAGCTCTTCATCTTCCTTCATTATATGACTGAGGATGCTTCCTTTGCTGCTTATAAGGGAATGTTCCAAGGCTTAAGAGAGAGAATTCAACACCCATCACCATCTCACTACTTTTCCCACATCCATCTCTCTTTTAGTTAGAATTTAGTTTAGTTTATTTTTGGAGCAAAAGATGAATTGAAGGGAGGAGCTTTGCTCTTGGAGGCTTAAAGGTTGTTGCACAATTAAAGGGCTTCCATTGTTGTAAGGTTTTCCTTACTTCGATCTTATTCTTGAACTCTTGTTTTAGTTGAATTAGAAATATGAGTGGGTAGTTTTATTCAATCTAGGGATTTGTTAGCCATAGTATTGTAGCTGGATCCTCTATTTTACAATCTTGTACTTATGCCATGATAGGAATGATTTACTTCTATTTTGAGTTTGGAATGTTGTGAGCAGAATTTGGCCAATTTTATTTGCTTACATTAGGTAGTTGAGTGAAGTACTAAAAAGTGAAACTCACTACTAGATCACCTTGATAGAACTTGACATAGTGAATCTCGAGAGAGAATTGCTTGTTAAAAGGAGACTTAGCATTCATGAATCTTCAACCTAGACTAAATCAAAGACACTTGAGAGAGTGTTCGTTGAATTCGTTTAGACAATTTAATTTGTTTCGAAAGAAAGGATTAAATTCAACTCGATTGCAATTCTTTAAATTGTTCAATCCGTTAAAAGTGCATGCTTAATTCTATTATCCAAGTTTTTACTTAGCGAATCGAATTCCTAGATGCTCTACTTTCATTGAATTTCTAATTAGATAATTAGTTATTTAAATCCACTCTTTGAAAAGATTGATTGCTTAGCAATTTCAATGTGACGTTAATTCGGTATATTAGTGTGGTCCATGAGGACGATCTTTTAATCTATACTGCAACACCCATGCACTTGCAGACGTGTCAAGGTTTTTGCGCCATTGGCAAGGACCAAATTGTTAATTATTGAGTTTATCTTATGAAATTGACTAAGTGTTTTACTTTATTTTCATTTTCTTTTGGATTGCTTCAGTAGTGTTGGTGATTGTGCTTGTAGGAATTTTCTTCCTTTTATACGAAGTCCATTTCTGTATGAACCCAATCCTGAGATTGAGATGACTTTCAATTTAAGGAAGAAGCAAAGAATTGAGGAATAAAGGCACAAGGGTCGAGAGACCTCACCAATTATGGAGGGACGAGGATGTGAACAAAGGAGGATGCCTAGGGATTTTGGTTCCCTAAGAGTCCAAGGCATCGTCTCAAGTATTGCTCGTCCTAACTTTAAGGCAAACAATTCTGAGCTAAAGCTGGCTGTTTTTTCCATTGCGCAATAATCCCAATTTGGAGGCACCCCATTGGAAGACCCAAACTTTCACCTCTCCATCTTTTTAGAGGCGTGTGGCACATTGAAGCTCAACGGAGTCTCTACCGATGTCATTTGACTGCGGCTATTTCCCTTTTCATCAAGGGACAAGGCGAGAACATGGCTTCATTCTTTGCCTCTCGGATGCATCACCACATGGGATAAGCTTACCAGAGCCTTCCTTGCCAAATTCTCCCCACCAAGGAAAACAGCAAGTTTGAGGAATCAAATCACCACCTTTATCCAAAGGGATGATGGGACACTCTATGAGGCTTGGGAGCAGTTCAAAGACTTGTTGTAGTTGTGCCCTCGCCATGGCCTTCAAAGATGGATGATTGTCCAAGCCTTCTATAATGGAGTGACCCAACCTATAAGGTCCACTATTGATGTGGCGACAGGGCGAACCTTGATGAATAAGACCGAGGATGAGGCCTCAATTTGATTGAGGAGATGGCGCTCAACCATTTTCAATAATCCAACGAACAAAACCAACCTAAGCAGGTTGGAGGTAAGCTTGAAGTTGATGCACTTACTTTACTTAATGCTAAAGTAGATGCAATGACTTAAAGGTTGGAATGATTGAATGTGAATGCTGTAAATTCTAGTGCCCCTCCCCCATCATGTGAAATATGTGGTTCCATTGAGCATTTGACTGAGAATTGCCAAGTTAGGAGACCTTTTGCCCAAAATACTGGTGACCAAGTCAATTATGTCAATAATTTCAACCCCAGGCCAAATAATGACCCTTACTCAAATACTTATAATCCAGGATGAAGGAATTATCCAAATTTCTCATATGGGCCTAGCCCTCCCACAATGCCTTAAACGAATGCTAGGTAACCCCCCGGATTTCCTTCCTTTCCCCAACAAGTTTCCCAAAAGTCCAACCTAGAGGTCGTGATGGAGAGTCTGCTTATGGAGCAACAAAAGGAAGATGAGTATATAAAGTAATTGACCTCCAAAGTTGATGTGCTTGTTACTCCTAACAAGATGCTGGAAGCCCAAATTGCCCAACAAGCTAGCTCTTTATCTACACCTCCAAATAGACTATCGAGTAAACTTGAATCTAAGCCCTGTGAGCATTGTAATTGCGTTACTTTAAAGGACGGGGTAGAGGACCCTAAAGACCCCGAGGACATACCACTTAAGGAGGGTAGAGAAATGATCATGTTTGAGAGTCACGAGAGAAATGATGGTGCCAAGCCCATGACTTTCATGGAACATGATAGCTTAGAGATCCCCATAGTCTTTCCACCTACACTTCCTAACCCACATAGCTTTTCTATTCACTGTGTTGTGGGAAAAATGGCAATTGAAAAAGCCTTATGTGACCTTGGTGCATGTGTCAGTCGGATGCCCTACTCTTCATTTCATAGGCTTCATTTAGGATTATTATGACCCGCACCCTTTTCACTCTAATTAGCAAATGGTCTGAAACACAACCTCTAGGTAAATTAGAGAATGTGCCAGTCAAAATGGGAGATATTTGGATGTTGGAAGACTTTATCAATGCTGATATGACTGAGATTGATAATGCCCAAATTATTATTGGTAGGCCCCTCTTGGTTATTTTAAGTTACAATATTGATGTAAAAAGGGGGTGGATAACATCTAAAGCATGAGGGTGTTAATCTATATTCTGTTTTATGGATGAGAAAGTAGTTTCTCCTAATTCTTCTCTATCAGATGCATTTTTCCTTGCTTCTGAGATTGACATAGAGAATGTTTTGAATTGTGAAGACCTTTCAATTTTGATTGGATTTCTAGTGAGGATCCTGACCAAGGGTATGTCAAGGTGGAGTTTACTACTCCTACGGCACCTAGCATATCCAAGGTTGAGGCCTATGTTTCTAATGAATCTCCAATGAGTGATTACTACAGGTTTCCCCAACTGCTTCTCTCTTTGCCTCCTATGAAAGGAATCAATTTAGACTTTGATATGGGGATTGAACGTGATGATAGTAGTCAATCTGATGGACTACGCAATCGGCTTGGTTAGTGCACTAATAATTGATTACGGCGTCACTTGATGATGAAGAAAGATCTCTAACCTGAGTATCTGAGGTGTTAACTCCAGTCAAAATATTTTAATTTTGTAGTTTGTAATAAAAATGGCACCGTCTATACGCTTACCGATCCCGAGCACACGTAGAAGCATGGTCAAGCTCTTGACCTTGAAAGAGCGCTTCTTGAGAGGTGGCCTAAGTCCTTTTATAGCTTTGATTCCATGTTTAGATAGTTTTTCATTAAAAAAAAAAGAGAGAGAGAAGAGCAAAAAAAAAAATTGAGGAAAAAAAAACAAAACAAGAAGAAACAGGAAGAAAGATGATGGGCACAGATGGCCCGTATTGCCAATATGGCCTGTCGCATGCCCACCCAGCAAAAATTGAGAAACGAGTATCTAGCAGCCACCATGATTCGACTACGGTGTCGATCATGGCCCGTGGTGGACTGCTATGGGTTGCGATTAAAGGTTTTGACTGCGGTGCCCCCTCACTTTCCCTCACTTTCATCTTCAACCTCGACACTCGATCTCTCTTTCTCTACCTCTCTCTTTCTCTCTCTAAACCCTTCATCATTAAGCATTTAATTTCTCCCTCATTACCTCCCATTTTCACTCTATTTTCATTTAGAACCTTCCCTTTTCTCTTAA
>NCQT01078958.1:11910-28713 GCA_002740465.1 Stenocereus thurberi | reverse complement strand
GTTGTGGAAATCTATCACCCTCGGAACCAGAAGCGTATCCATTCAGAAGTAGGAAGTTGAACGATGCAATGAAAATCTTGGCATAGCCTGTGAAATGCAACAGAGAAGTTAAAGGAATAAGTCGCTAGAATGTTGTTATCTCCACGTCCCACAGAAAGGAGTTCTCTAACAGATGGAATGACTTCTTCATAATAAGAACCATCAACTAGAAGTCCACCTATAATTCATAAATCCCATAAAGAGATGGACATGTCGCCACTCTCTGTGCAAAAGTTGTTGGCAGTATGGCACCATAGCTCGGAGAATGCTTTGAAAACTATTAGACTTATGTCATAGGAGAGTAAGGATGTGTACAGTGCGTCATACAGCTTCCATTCGATAAGTCTCTCTTTGTTGTAGCCAAGAATGTCTTTGATCATTACCAATAGCATGATAGGAAGATGTTATCAAAGAACGAAGGAAAGAAGCTTCCCTAGGACAATGACCCATCCATGATGTAATGGCGAAGTAAGAGTGCTGTTTCTTGAGAAGGGGCGGAAAATGCAAATAATGATGAGCTAAGCTTTAGGACTCCCAAAGATGAGATGACTCCATCTAGGCTTTGTATGTCATGGCTAGATTCTAAACTCCAACATCAATTTGCAATGTAGTTATGAAGTGCAGAGCGCCCTGACGGTAGGAGCATTGGCATATCCACCTAAAGAATTATGCCTTATTCAATCAGATCATCTTCTCTCTCTAAGATGGTAAGAGTTGGCTTCTTAGGATTTTAGAATGAATCCAAAAAACTACACCATAGTGAAGGAAGAAAGGCAAGTCGACTCCAAGAAGAATAAGCAAGGGAACCCTCTGCAAAGAATAGAATCTGCATGGAGAAATGATTCCTTATCTTAAAAGTCAACCTCACTTCTCAATCAAATTTGAGGAGTCATGGTGAGAATGAAGAAATCTAAGTAGACCCCAACTAAATTAAGCAAGGGAGTCTCATGCAAAAAATCGAATCTACAGGAAGAAACAATTCCTAATCTTAAAAGTCGATCTCATCTCACAGGAGTCACAGTTAGAACAAGAAATCCAAGTCAATCCTAACTAAATTAGGTGAGGGAGTCTCCTACAAAAAATATAATCAACAGGGAGAAATAATTCCTTGTCTTAAAAGTCGACCTCACTGAATGATCTAATTAGAGGAGTCACAGTTAGAAAAAGAAATCCAAGTTGATCCCCATTAGATTAAGGGAGGGAGTCCTCTGTGGAAAATAGAATCTACATGGAGAAACGATTTCTCTTCTTAAAAGTCAACCTTACTTTGCAATCTAATTAGTGAAGTGGTAGATTCAATAGTTTCCTTAATAAAAAAGGAGGAAGAATTAATTTAAGTTCTGGAAAAAAAATTATAAAAAAAAAAATTCACAAAACCAATAATAAATTGGTTTACTCAAATATTCCCTACATATTCACATAGTCGCATAAAACATAAAAAATAAATAAAGAGAAAAATAAAGGTGCTTATTTTTAAAAGTCAAAGGGACGCAAGAATCATAAGGTTTTTTTTTAAAAAAAGGGAAATCAACAATAAGCAATTGGAAACTGCAAAGGCATCCACGAGAAAGGACAAAAAACGTGGCAAATTGCAATGAGAAGTGTTCACAATGGTGAACCAACACTCTAGAGTTGTTTGACACTAAATTGTAAGGGATTCCCAATGATGGCTGCCGTTATTTCTATCTCCTCCTAACTCAGAAAAAGCAGAACATAAAAGCACCCAAAAAAAAAAGTGGAAGCCCCGAGAACGGAAAAAATACACAAAGGTACCTTAAGTTTTGTGTGAACAACTTTAATGACCTACATTTTTTAAAAATAACTGTAAAATACCTTGATTTACGAGGTAACTAACAAAAAGGAACTTCAAAGTTTATGCAAACTCTTCAGATCCAAAGCTAATATTATACTTTTCATGTAATACCCTTAACTTTTCATGTTTGCATATTTTACCCCAATCTTAATTTGTGCATGTGTAACTTCTCTCACTAGTACTACTCGAAGCCCTCTTTAATCTGGCATCAGACCACATGATTAAAAATAATTAAGATAACTCAGTTAATTAATGATTAATTAAGCCAGTTAATTGTGTTCGATGCTTGAATCACACCTATTTGCCCTGCCCCTAATTATTCACATATTGTTCACTCACCAAAAGGAACCACTTTAGTAGCATCTCAGTTAAACTATATCACTGACATGGTTTTAGAACTAAAAGTTGAATTAGCAAAAATTAAGACTTAAGTTCAAGAGATTAAGAATTAATTATCTATTATTCATCTTTCTTTAGTTAACGAGATTAGACAAAGTGAAAAATCTATTTTAAGTATTAGTACTCCATTTCAACATAAAAATCCATTCCAAAACCCAAAAAATAAAAATTAATTTTCTTTGCATGATATAAAAATCCAAAAGCAAGCAGGAGAAAATTCAAATGAAAAATCATCGAAAAAGGTAGAGAAAGAAGAAGAGGATGCAGTACAAGCAGTATAATCTTGAAGAATTACAGAATATGTTCAATAAAGAACAAAACTCGGAAGAATTGAACAAAATCATGGAGGCAATAGTTGATAAACAAGATGTACTATCTGATAATAATGAAGAGACTACTGATGTCCACGTAGAAGAAAAAATATATAAGCAAATAAACCTAATTAAACTATTGAACCTTAATGTTGTTCCTTTAGAAGAAATTAGGAATAGATTAGATGAAAATTATGATGATGAAACTAATGAGATTAGAGAAGAATTTAACATATATGAAATTCAGTCCAATCTAGTTAACAATGTTGTTTCCAAACCCGAAGAATTTGGTGAACCTTCTAGAAGAAATACTTATCTTATGAGACCTAGATATGTTACAGCATGACGTACAGCTAATTTTTTCTTAGGGTTCATCCCAAGGAAAACTGCAACTTTTGAAGAGATTAGTCTTAGCCCAATTAACCAAACAGGATACATCTTAGACATCGATGGAACTCATAATATTAAGGAAATATTTAAGCATTGGAAAAGATGAATGAATACTGTCTTGAATTCAAATACCACATGGACTGTAGGAAATTTCTTAAATTAGGGTAATTTACATTTGGGACTATCAAACTTTGGTGTATTTATTTACGAGACTAGCTTTTCTAGAAGTTAACTGTCAGGACCATTGTGTTATGGTGCAATACACTTTTGGGGGACAAATCACTATTGAACTTTTTATGTAAAATCTAAAACTTTTCATATTTGTAAATCTAACCCTAATCCTTAAGAATTACTTTCGAAAAATTTAAATTTGTGCATGTGATATTCTACTCATTAGTACTACTTAAAACCCTCTTTAACCTAGTTTTAGACCCAAATGATCAAAAATAATTAAGATAATTAAGCTAATTAATGATTAATTAAGCTAATTAACTATGTTTAATACTTGAATCATCATTTTCTTGCCATGCTTCTAATTATTCACATGTTGTTCAGTAACTAGAAGGAATCACTTCAGTAGCACCTCAATTAATTAAACTATATCACTTATCTAAATAAGAAGTATTATCTAATGATAATGAAGAGACTAATAATGTCTAATTAGAAGAAAAAATGTATTAGCAAATGAATTTAATTAAATTAGAAGATATTAATGTTGTATCTTCAGAAGAAATTAGAAGGCAACTAGACAAAAAATATGGTTAAAGCATAGTTGACAATGAGATCAATGAGATTGGAGAAGAACTCGACTTAGGAGAAATCAAAACCAATCTAGTTAACAACGTTAATCCTAGGCTTGAAGAATTTGGCGAACGTTCTAAAAGAAATACTCATTTTATGAGACCTAAGTATGTTCCAGCGGGGCGTGCAATCAATTTTTCCTTTGGATTTATCCCACAAAAAACTACAACCTTTGAAAGGAATGGCCTTACCCCGATTAGCCAAACAGGGTGCATGTTAAATATCGATGGAGCCCATAATAGAGAAGAAATATTTAGACGTTGGAAAAGAGGCATGAATAGTGTCATAAACCTAAGTACTACATTGACTGCGGAAAATTTCCTAAACTATATTGAACATAGTTTTTCTGGTACTATAGTTGACTAGTATGATTCATTAAATGAGGATGGTAAAAATGCATTAAGGATGATGGAAACACCATCTGCAATGTTCAAAAATTTATGTAAAGAAATCGAAATTGAGTTTATCGGAGCTAAACTTGATTCTAAAGAAAAGGTTAAAGAATGGCAAAGAAAGATTAATAATATAGAATTATGAGATATAAGATATCTGGAAAACTGTATTGCTGAATTTAGCCGATACTATTACAAAATTAGGCATAATGAAACTACTCTTGGTATGTTCTATGATAAATTGCCATATCCGATAAATTCTATTATTAATGAAAAGTACATTGCATGGCTTGGAAAAATAGATGTCATAGATACCCTTGGTTCAAGAATCCATTATTTAAGAAAATGGTTAATGATCAATGTTTTGATCTCCAAAGTAAAACAAAATTAAGAAGCAATTTCTAGTTTGTTGGGATTCTCCTCACCATTAGGGAAAGGAACCTAAAAGGATAAGAAAAAGAAAATTTTCCAAGAAAAAGAGTTTTAATAAGTAAAGGGGAGAAAAATATAAAAGAAAATATTATAACAGACCAAGTCCTAAAAAATGAAGATTTTTTAGGAAAGACACTTATTCTCCTGCAAGGAAAAAACAACTGCAAATGTCGGACATACGAAGAAGTAGGACATTATGCTAATGAATGCAAAAATAAGAAAAATAACAAGCTTATTGAAACTCTAGGTAACCAATATTACTTTGAGTTTAGTCAGGAAGAGGCACTAAACCAAGCTTTAAATAACAACGAAGGAATTGTTGAATTTATATTAGAAGATGAATATGAATAAAGTAATTATGAATAAACCAATCATATGATAAAAAGTAGCTCGATTAGTCTTGGTGATCTTTAGGAAGAACAGTTTGTTGTAGACAATGAGAATGAAGAATTTAAAGGAGATTAGGTCCTTCCCATAATTCAGAAAGACATACTCTAAAAAATCAATCTTTTAATTAAAGAGTAAGTACATATGAAAAATGATGGAAGGATATTTAGAAATAAAAGACTGTGAGTACGATGTAGGAGAGGTTAATCTCATCAATTGGGAAAACATCTTTAGGTATAACAAACATAGAAAGTACAAGTATATCCATGTTGGAAGTGTCCAAGTGCAAATTACTCCATTAGAATATTATGACAAAGATATCGACCTTTATGCTCTGCTTTGTGATATTAGGCATATCAAATTTAATAATCAAATTATCATAGAGATTAATACTAATTTATGAAATGGATCAGTAGGATTCAAGTGTCGACTTAGATATCATGCGAGTCTAAAAGATGAATTTGCTAAAAACTTCTTATCTATTACGATAAACACAGTTGAGATGGACATGAAAAGAGGAGGATACCCACTGAGAATATTTTTGAAAAATTATCTACAAATTAGATAATGCCATAGATTCAAAGACTAAGGTAACAAGAGGTAGAAAAATTTGAAAGTCCTACCAATATGCACAAGATCCAGCGATTCAAATCCAATCCACAGGAGACAAAGATTAATAGTTCATAAACATCTGGCTTTGCCAACCCGACAAAAACCAATAAGAAAAATGTGATAAAAATTGATAAGAATGGAAAAATTAGTATTAAACCCCAATTATTGAGAAGCATGAGTGCAAGATCAGAATGGGGAGAAAGGACTTCATCAGCTAAAGAAGAGCTTAAAGAAGATGATACAATTAGCATGACCAGTGAAATGAGTAGAATAAGCTTTGAACCCGCAAGATATAGTGTAGACCGAAGTATGAGTCTAGATAAAAAAGTCATTGGGTACAAAACAAGAACTATTAGTGAACCAATCTATAAAGATGAATTAGTCAAAAATATGACCATGAACATATGTTATAAAATTACCAATACAAATCCTAATAGCATCTATATATATCCCGATAAATGTATGTTTAGAGGGATATAATAAATATGAATTGTGCCTATATAGATAGTGGTTGTTTTGTCGGTTTTGGAAAAAGATCTTTATCTCCAGAATTCATGTAGAAAAAAGTTAAGAATCCTTTACAAGTAAGGACAGCTAACAATAGCATAATGAGCTACAAAGAGGCCATAGAAGGGTTAACCATAGAAGTAGCAGGAGTCTAATGCATTATACTAGTTCTATAGGCTACTAATCAACCCTTTCATGATATGATTGTTGAAAATAACTTTCAGAAACTATATTCTCTATGCCCACATACCATAAATCAAATAATATTCACAATAAATGCTCACTTAGTTCTTATTGATAAATTAAGGCTTACACCCATCAAAAAATTGAGTTTACACACAGTCAGCGTGGCGAGAAGGTAATGCCTGCACAATGTGAAATAGCACTAACAACCTCACTACTTGAACTATCTAGTAAAGAGCAAATTACTGAACAACTAGAGAAATTGTGAAAAGAATGCTACTCTGATAATCCACGAAAATTTTGGGATAAAGATAAGACATTTACAAAAATTACTTTGTTAAACCCCAATACTATTATTTGATTCAAACAAATGGTGTATAAACACCAAGGTATCCAAAAATTTGATAAACAAATCAAAGAACTTCTAGATAAAAGATTAATCAATAATAGTAGAAGTCCTCACACCAGGCTCACTTTTATGGTAAGAAATCATGCTGAAAAAAAAAAAAGAAAAAGTTGGAATGACAATCAATTACAAAAAGCTTAATGATAATACTGCCTTTGATGGTTATTATATTCCTAACAAAATAGTTCTTTTCGATAGAATTTAAGGAGTCTCTTAGTTCTCAAAAATGGATTGCAAAAATGGATACTGGCAAATTAAAATGGATGAAGAAAGCATTCATTCAACTGCTTTTAGTGCCCTCTCAAGGACATTATTAATGAATAGTGATTCCATTTGGTGTAAAAAATGCACCTCAAATATTTCAAAGAATAATGGATAACATCTTCAAATATCGATACGGATATCGAATTTTGTTAATCCCACAAAAATCAACAAGAAAAATGTAATACAAATTGATAAGAACGGTAAAATTACAACTAAATCCCAATCATTTAGAAGCATGAGTGCATAATTAGAATGGAGAGAAGGGCCTTGTCAGCTAAGGAAGATATTAAAGAAGATGATACAATTAGTATGACCTATAAAATGAATAGAATGAGTTTTGAACCCTCAAGACATAGTGTAAACCGAAGTATGAGTCTAGATAGAAAATTCATTTGGTATAAGACAAGAACTATTAGTGAGCCAATCTATGAAGATGAATTAGTCAAAAATATAACTATGAAGATATGTTATAAAGTCACCAACACAAATCCTAATAGCATCTATATCACAATAAACATATCTTGAAGGATATAATAAATATGAATTGTGTGCTCACATAAATAGTAGTTGTTCTATCTGCTTTGGAAAAGATCATTATTTTCATAATTTAGGTAGAAAAAATCTAAGAATCCTTGACAGGTAAGGATAGCTGATACTAGCATTATGAGCCACAATAAAGTCATGGAAGGGTTATCCATAGAAGTAGGAAAAGTAGAATACATTATACCAACCCTATGGGCTACTAATCAAGCCTTTTATGATATGACCATTGAAAATAATTTTTATATACTATATTCTCCATGCACATAGACCATAAACTAAATAATATTTAGAATAAATGATCACTCAGTTCCCATTGATAATTTAAATAAAGTTTACACTCATCAAAATATTGAGTTTGCATGCAGCCAGTATGGTAAGAAAGTAATACCAACACAATGAGAGATGGCACTAACAATCTCACTAGAGTTATCTATTAAAGAGTAGATTGTTGAACTATAAGAGCAATTACGTGAAGAACCCTACTCTGATAACCCACTTAAATTTTTAGGATAAAGACAGGACCTTTGCAAAAATGACTTTGTTAAATACCAACACTATTATCTGAGTCAAAGAAATGGTGTATACACATCAGGATATCCAAGAATTTGATGAGCAAATCAAAGAAATTTTGGATAAAGGGCTAGTCAGGAATAATAAGAGTTCTCACACCAATCTGACTCTTATGTTAAAAAATTATGCCAAAGAGAAAAGAGGAAAGGCTTGAATGGAAATTACAAAATGTTTAATGATAATACTATCTTTGATGGATATTATTTTTTCAACAAAATAGTCCTTTTCAATAGAATTCAAGAAGCCTCTTGATTCTTAAAAATAGATTGCAAAAGCGGATACTGATAGATAAAAATGAATAGAGAAAGTATTCCTTTAACTACTTTTAGTGCCCCACAAGGACATTATGAGTGGATAGTAATGCTATTTAGTCTAAAAAATACACCTCGAATATTCAAAGAAGAATGGATAACACCTTCAAGGATCTTAATAACTATTGTCTAATTTACATCGATGATATCCTTGTCTTTGTCAAGAGCATGGAATAGCACAAAAATGACATCTTAGCTATCACCGAAAGATGCATTGATCAGGGTATTATTCTTGATAAGAACAAATGTATTTATGCTGAACAAGAAATTGAGTTTTTAGCTCTGGAGATAAAAGTTAGATAAATCATCTCACAAAAACATATTCTCGAAAAAATAGAAAATTTCCTTTAAAATATTGAAGATAGGAAGCAATTAGAAAGATTTCTTGGATATCTTATCTATGCGTCATACTTCATTAAAAACCTAGCTAAATTGAGAAAACCATTGCAATAAAAATTCAAGAAAAAAGTAAATTAGACATGGACCCTTAGTGATTCAAATATTGTTCAGAACTTCAAGAAGATGTATAAAAATCTTCCTGTTCTTAATTTGTCTAATGAAGGAGATTATGTAATTCTTGAGACAGATGTCAGCAATGACTAGTGGAGTGCACTACTCAAAATCAAAGAATGAGAAAAACTCTGCAAATATTGCAGTGGGGGTTTTATAAAGCAGCATGCAACTACCTTGCGATGGAAAAAGAAATCCTTGCAGTCATAAGGGGAATCAAAAAGTTCTTAATCTTTTTAGCCTTGGAACCTTTTATTATTCAAACTGATTGCAAAGGAATACTTAATTTGTAAAAAAGAATTTATCAAATATACAAGTACAAGGTTGACTCCTACATTGGCAATTATAGCTTAACCAATTTTCCTTCTTAATTGAAGATATAAAATGATCGAAGAATTCTCTGGCATAGTTTAACCCAGGAACTCGCTAATGGCAATCATCAGAGCAGAACTCCTACTGAAAAAGGAGAAAATCTAAAAGGAAATGTCATTATTGTTAGAACAGGNTTCTACTTCTAGTAGAATCCTTATGGATATTTAGGAATTCCATACAAAGAGTAGATCACGCTTTGGTCTGCTGTCTTTTACCTATCTGATAGCATGAAGATTCAGCCTTTTAGAATTACAAATGAGTTACCTAAGGAGTCCTCATGATATTAAAAAAAATAATAAGTTTTCATGTTCAAGAAAAATGGTTCAATGACTACTATGCAACTTGCATTGAGTATCATCATAAATATTCCTATAATATCTGGAAGTCATAAAGTACTATAATTTTCTTTCTAGATAGATCAGGAGTTGGTGGTGTTAGATTCCAAGTAAATTCAATCCCTCCATATAACCCCATCATGAAAGTCTGGGAATATGGAATGGTGGCTTCCTTATGGAAATTCCAAGTCCAAATTTTCCGTTCTTCTCAAAACTAACTAAGTTTCGGCAATGTAAGTTTAAAAGAATCCATTGGATTCTTACATCTCTAGATGGTCTAACAAAAATTTCATGCATTAGAAGTTTGTATGTTGAGGTACATCGCTCTGTAATTAAGTATGAAAGTTGAAATGCCAAACTAGTCCATTATCTTGTTCAATTAGTTGAGATGATCCCAATGATCAACGAGAAGAATGGTTTCTGGAACGACAAGAGGTAGTTAATGATCCTGCTTTAGTAAGAGCCATTGGTTTTTATAATATTGATCATCAAATGTGGGCATTAATTGAACAAGGACCGCTAATGCATTGTGGACACATTACTTTCATTTATTATAATAACCTCAACAAGTGTATGAAGGTAGAAGATGCAACTTCAGAAGACGTCTTTGATTATTTTTTTGATGCTGCAGCTGGAAAATTTTTATTAGAAAAATAAAAGAACTACCTTCATGAATTATTTGAAAGATGGGATCCAGAGCATCTTCAACTTGATGAAGACTTTGATGATTATCTAGATAATGATTGGTTGGAAGACATTATTGGTGAGGAAGGCATGCAGAATCTCAATATGGATGCCTAGCCTTGTTAGCATTAAAGGCTCTAAAAAGTTATTGCTTTATTATTGTACTATTTTATAAAATGTCATGTCGGTAAAATAATATTGTCTACTGTAGCCATGTGAGAACAGCAGTAGTCATGTGAAAATATTAGTGTCTACTGTAGCCACTAGGGCATCCTATGAAGTCAATCTCCTCTTTAAAAGAAGAAGCTAAGTGCTGAGAAAGGACACAGTCATTTTCACATACTTGAGCAAAAGAGAAGTCAAGATTCTTCATTTCTATATGAGCAAGTACCTCTGATGATTATAGTAGCTTAAATTCCTCTTCAATCTTTCTATTGTAATATTCCCACTTCTAAGCTTTCAATGAAAAGAATTTTTCCAATACGGAACGTTATTCAATTGAACTTTACATCTTAAATATTATAATTTTTTGATTAAAATTTCACTATCCTTTAAACTATAAAACATGATTAATGACCACGATTTGATGTAGGAAATGTAACAAGTCTATGATATGCCTGGTCTACGAAGGGTATGGTTGAGATCAGCAATCTCTGTAAACTGAAAGTTAGAAGAATGCTAGGGTCTAGAGCCAGCTAACTTCAGATAGCGATCAAAACTCCTAATTAAGCTTTATTAGTTCGCTAAGCATAGTGCGTCTATAATCACAGAAAATATAACATTTATGATATAAGTAGTAGATTATGATAACTAGTACCAATAAAGTTATTATAAGAAGTTAAATTATTCAAAACAAGCACCTTTCTTGAAAAATCCCAAAAAATAGTAAAATTACTAAAAGTACCCCATTTGGGCCAAAGTTGAAAAATTCTGAAAGTTTAGGGCCAAAATAATAAGAAAAAGAACCTACGAATCTGTTATTCAAAAACGTAGGGTACCTCAGTGTTATTTTCAGAAAGTCATGGACCTAAAAGTTGTCTCATAAAACTTAGGGCACCTAAGAGTCATTTTTTACCTAAGAAACCGTGTTGGGCCAAAATCACTTGTTCTACAACAAACCTAATTTTATGAGTGGGAAAACCATTAGGAAGAATGAAAAAAAAAAATGTTAAAATCTAAGCATTCTAAGAATGTCAAAAATGGATCGGTCAGATTCCAATCTACTGTTATGTTAGCTTCTCTAAAGATATGATTAATGTTGACTTGGGCATTCTGCTCTAGCCATGTGCGGACGAACTATATGATAGTTGATATTTGCCAAGGAATCTGATAATTTCCTTTCAATGCTGGAAGCATAACTTGGTTGTCTCCTTCAATGATAATTTCGTTGAAACTGGCTTGAATAGCCTATTAAACTTCTTCTTTTAGTGCTCTACCTTTGCCACTGACATAGAAGTTTGCCCATAGTATGCTACTCCTGCCTTGAGTAGTTTTCCTGCTCAGTCATGCAAAATGAAGCCACCTACTACTAAAAGATCAAAGTTGATTTTGACAAATCTCAGAGGGGTTGGATGCTACCTCACAAAGTGATTTGAGGTGGAGAGGGAACAAGAAGACCCCCAGAAAATAATTCACCTGACATACAAGTTACGGATTCTCCATCCAGTATTTGCCTTTTTTGCTCGGATTAAACATGCCAAAGGGTTGAAAATTTCATTTTTGAAAACATGTTAATGGGTTATGTGAGCATTGTAATGATGCAAAGCTTCGAAATACATCTTGGTGGCCCATGGGAAACACATTAATTAGTATCCACCTATGCTTACTTACTAACTCCCAAACGTTCTAGTGATTTGACACTCCTTGAATAAATAATCTATTGATTCAATGTCATCGAGACAAAATGGACAGGTAAGGCCAATATTAAGGCCCTTTCTAAAAGGGTACCTCTAACTAGGAGTGCTTTTTGACAAAGTTGTCATAATAAAATTTGCATTTTTGGCATGGAATCAATTTTTGAAATCCACTTAAACTGCTATATAGATGAGTTGTGTGGCTGGATATCATGTGCTACCCATGTAGCCGTCTTTATGCTAAATCTCCTAAACTATTTAGTCTCTAACAAAATCAGTTTTGGGATATTCCAACCAATGCCATGTTTTATGAAATCACAAACCTTTGCTTCTGGATTGAGGATGGTATGTTTAGGAACATCCAATATTTCGACCAAATTACGATTTTCTATCCAATTATAATACCAAAAGGATATAGAATCTCCTTCACCTAGTTTCCCCATTATGCCTTTTTTTAAACAGTCTCTACAATTGACTATGCGTTCCAATACAAATGACAACAATCTTCTTCTTCTAATTGAAGAAGCCACAACTTTGTAAATATTTTACAGTAATTGATTACACCCATAAGCTAGAATTGTTTATAAGGATTTTCCAAGCTAGTTTACATTGAAAGGCTTCATTAATAGCTTCTATTTTACATCATCCCAATCTGCCCTTATTTCTAGGCAGCTATAAATGGTAATCCTTTTTCTATATTTGATTTTTTTCTAAAAAATATTCTCTGTTGACTTTGTCAAGATAGTTACATGTAGCTTTTAAAAGTTGACAGCATTTCATCGTATGTGCTAGAAGTGATTCTGGTTTTGATTATATCAAAACAGTTCTTCCTACTTTAGATAAACAGTTGACTTTCCATCCTTTTAACTTGATGGTGGCTTTGTTAATAATTTCTTAGAAGAGTGAGTTGTTGGGTTTCCCTTGAAACACCGGGCAACCTAAGCACTTACCAAGAGACTCTCTATGTGGAATGTTGAAGATTATTGTCACTGACTGCTTTTGTGAAGGTAATGTATTTCGTGGAAAAGTTAGAGCATATTTATGATAGTTCACTAATTGACCTGAAGTAGAATAGAAGTTGTCTAGAATATTCTTAATTTTGTTATAGCTATTAGGATTTGTTTTACAAAAAGATTAGACAGTTATCACCAAAGAGCAAACATGGAATAATCATAGATGTTGGGCAAAGCTTAATTCTGATTCATGACTTGGGGAAATTAGCTTCCTTCACTAACCTCTGATTTAAAGCCTCCATACGTAGTGCAAAAATGTGTGGACATAGGAGGTCTCCCTCTCTAATTCTTCTAGTCGGAGTGAATAAACCATTAGATTCATCACTGACTATGATTTAGTAAGATACCGAGGAGATGTACTCCAAATCCAATTATTCCATAATCAGTGGAATCCTAACTCTTACAAGCATTTTAAAATGAAATCCCATTCTAATATACCGTTTCCATGTCATTGAATGCTACCCATGCTGATTTACTCTTTAGATTCTTAAATTTATACACAATCTCATTGGTCAATAACATGTTATCATGGATCAATCTCCCTAAAATGAATGTTCCTGGTGCTTTATTAGAATTAGTACTAAAGAGAGCATTTTTAACCTCTTCCAAATTTGGTGGACGAATAAGTTCAATATTTTCCATGTTTGATATCAGTCTAGGTAAACCCAAACTAGGAAAATTTCTATCTGAGTTATGTGATGACTTAAATCTTAGCATAATATCTTAAATAATTTTCATTTTTGTTCTCGACTTTGCTCTTCGTTGAAAAATTTTGGAATTTCAATCACCATGTACTAGCCATTCTTTCCTAGAGAGTCTACCCCAATATTTCTAGTTGAAAAGCATCATTTCCTCTCTTTGCCTAAGGAGCTATTGCATCCAAGAATTAATCTATGACTATTATGGCTCATTTGATTTTGTGTAATCAAAGTGGTAATGTAATCAAAATGGTAATGATGATTTCATTATCATGTTTGGTTACCATTAAGGGGATGTAATCAAGATTATATTGTAATCACATTTACCTTAATCTATGCAAATATAATTACTTAGCTTTTTCTAAATTATTGTGATTGCATACTTTTGAATCAAAGTCTATCCAACCATAAGCTATTATATTTTATTTGGGGACTTTCTTTCTCTTCTCTCCATTATCTCTCCTCTGCTTCCCATATCTTAGAACTATACCACTATGTTTTTAAAGTTTGAAGCCCCCCTCAACCCCTTCTCTCTCCTCTCCGTATTAGATAAAGTTTAACTCAAACTATAATGATATTATTGTAACTGTATTTTTATATGTTCTAGGCATCATCTCCCCCCTTCTCTCTCATGTCATCACCATATTCTCTCTCTACTTGCTAAACTTGAACAATGTTACATTATTGTAAATTTATAATTTAGAAAAAATAAAGTACAGTAAGTCTCATGAAGCATCATAATCAAGATGATAAGATATGTGATGATAATTATCAACAAAGTTACAAATAATTAAAGTAAGCAAAATTGAATGCAAATTGAATTGCAAGTACTTCACACCATGTGCAAAATTAAATATTATTTGTAAATGAGTTCATCCCATTACATTGTAAAAACTTTATAATCAAACATTGTAATGTAATCATTATCTCATTTTATTATACTGATAATTAATTACATTACACAGTTGATTCTATTACATAGTAATTGCATTACTTTTAACCAAACACCACACTAAGGTTAGACAAAAATTTTTCCTCAACATATTCTATTTTTTGGGTATTTTTGGTTAACTTTTCGTGCATGTTACCAAAATTCTTTTTAGACCAATCTTTAACATCAAATTTAATTAGCTTACAACTTCCGAGTCAAATTAAACATGTTGGTTCCCCTATAATCATTTTTTCAATTCTGGGCTACTAAAGTGTCAACTGGTTGATACTTCGACCAAAGGTTCTGATAGCGAAAGGGAAATGCCTTATGCTTTAGCTGTTACACATGAGTTGATATTATTAAAGGTTGGTGATCCGAGCACATAAAGGTACCATGAATTTCAAAGGCATCGGGGTCGACAGTAATCCAATCCTTTCTAGCTACTGCTCTATCTAGCCTTNNATAAATAAAGTGAGTATGGATTCTGTTTTTCCAAGTGAATAGGTTGCCAATAACTTGCAAACATTTCAAGCATAAATCCTTGAAAGAAAATTATTAATGTGCTGAAATCAATGATTGGAGGACATCAACCCACCTTGTTTTATCTTTATGATAGGATATTTTGCTTAAATCTCCCACAACACACCAGGAGATATCAATGACACTATTTAATTCTATCGGGTGATTCCAAAACTCATTTTTGTCCCTGCTTGGTTGGGCATATATGCCTGAAACAATGGAATTTTGTTTGTTTTTGGATCATGAAAGAGCATATGAATTGCTCTTTGTCCCTTAATTAAGACTGATGCATGAATGTTACCAATATTACAAAGGACTGCAAGATCACCTACATGGTTACAAGGTAGGACATGATCGAAGTGCTCAAATCCCAATACTGGGAGTGTTTTCTGTATATTACTTTCGTTGACCATGGGTTCAAATAGGAAAATGATATCCGGTTTATGAGTACTAGTTAGAAATTTTATTTTCCGAATAGCCTACGCTTTTTCAATACCCTGTGCGTTCCATGAGATTACTTTCATAATAAACTAATTGTTGGATGTTTGCATTTACTTGGCTACTAATCCATATACAATTTTCAAAATCCATATGGCTAGCTGTTACCATCTTGCTTAATATTTTTTTTTAGCTATATTTTGTAATTTATTAGAATATTACAACTGTTTTACAACAAATACCAGAGAGTCAATATCACTTATTATAATTATTAGTGGTTTTCTCTAATAACCACTTGAGCAAGTTAATTATAATCAGAACAATCAAAGAAAAATGTGTTCCTAAAATCAGTTTCGCCTGACAGAACTGATGAATCAATTCTCTGGTAGTGCAAGATGCAATCAATTACAATCCCCTTCACATCGCGAGAAGCAATTTTGTCACCGCTTTGCAAGTGGCAGGTACAAATTGGTTCACTGATGTCTGGCACATGTCACAAGTTATGACGAATTTGGCCTTTAGAGCCTTCTCAACGAGAATTACTGACTTTAAACTCGTCTTATCACCGGACAAATTCTCTTAGCCAGCTGCCCAAGATTCCAAGGTTAATAAACAAGTAATCATTCAATTATATGCAAACTGCTATTTGCTACAAACACATATAATTGTACACATACATACGCTGAAGTTCCAAAGAACAGAGTGGTGCAGACTGCGGAAGAAATGTGAATCTACACAATCATAATCAAATAATTTAAACTTACAGTAGCCTAGGGGCTAAACACAGGACAGGGCACTAATCTAATTGGATCTCACAAAACAGGCAGCATAGTTTCTTGTTCATGAAAATGAGCACATTCACATGTCCATCGCTTGATGCCAATATCTGAAAGATATCATCAATCATCATGGATCCTTGTCACACCAAATATAACTGCTATGATAGCAAGGACAGCCTGCAAATCAACAAAGAATTTCAGTCACAATTGGTGATAAAGCGGGTCCCCATTATCTAAGTTGACACAAGCTCAAAATAAATTCAGTATAAGACTCTTTTCTGAATATGTGGAAAGTTCTTCACACAATCTGT
>NCQT01078895.1:14387-28173 GCA_002740465.1 Stenocereus thurberi | reverse complement strand
TTTTTGTTTATTGGTAGAACTATCTAAAAGTGATGTGTTCTCACTAAAAATGCCATCCTAGTTCACTAAGATAGACCAACATCAACTATAAATAAGTCCTTTTTAGCTCACTAAGATGTTCTGCTTACTAAAAATGATGTTATGCTCACTAACAATGTTGATGTTTTGCTAGCTCACTAGTAAATACCAAGGCACATATGTGTCAAGTCAGCACCAACATTACCATTTAATTACTATATTAAAAAATTGTTGCCCCTTTAATAATGTCTTTCTCTTTAGCTACTAAAACTAACTTTCTGCTCACTAAAAATGCAATTCAACTTATTAAAATAGTGAAATTTCCACTAAAAATAAGTCCTCATTATTAGTTGGCATAGCTACCTTAAAAGTCATGTGTGCTCATTAAAAATGTCATTCCAACTCACTAAAAATAATATTGTGCTCACTAATAATGCTAAGGTTATGCTTACTAAAAAAACTTTTTAGCTCACTAGCAGATACTAGGGCACAGTACAAGTAACTTTCATTTGCTTGATGTTACATCTCCCTAAAATTTATGGTATGCTCATTGAAATTATTTCTGAGCTCACTAGTATCATGTTTAGAAGATTATACTAACATAAAAAAAGGGAGCTTGCCGCCAAGAATATAATAGGTGGTCAATGTTCAAAGTTCTCTTTTTTGCTGATGCACATAATTTATCAATGGTGTATTGCTACTAATCAATTGTTTATATGTCTTCAACATTTGCAACATTCTTTGTAAAATACATTGCACAATGGATATTCTTCGAGCCATTGAAGAAATAAGACACCATGTATAACACAAAGTTTCTTTTGAAACTTCCCCACCGGTTGTTTGCTTCAGTATGCACTCTGGAATTTTGCTAAGCTTTGGTGTCTCATCTTCAAGATTCCATTCTTTTCTCCATACTAAAATGGTCGAATTATATTCAAGGTGTTTTGGGCTTTTTGCTATAAAACTCTTCAACCCTCCTTTCACAATTGGGAGTGCTAACATGAGATGTATATCCATTGGTGTTATCTTTATGTTCTTATTACTTTTGATGTATAATATTACTGAGTAGAGTTCAAAGTTATCCACAAGCCATTTGTATAGGTCCCCTGGTAATTCAATTACATGTAACTCTAAGAATCCTCACAACCTATGTCTGGTACTCCTTGTTTCTCTACTTATTGAACTTCTCTACCATTGTAACAAAACATGCTTGTGACATTCTAATTTGGAAAATCTTCTTGCACTTTGTGCTTGTCTTTGTAGGTTTTTGCACAATCATGGCATCTAAAATAACAATGCTCTTATTTCTTTCTTGTTTTGGAGATTTCTTTTGTTGAGGAGGTTACACATCTGAATGTTGTCCATGCTTTGTAAGACGTGGACTTTCATTGATACTCCTTTCTTTTTCAACTTTAGCTCCAGCATAATTCTTTGATCTAACTTTGATTTGCTTTATGCTAGGTTTTCATATTGCTTTTATTTTCTTCAATCTTGGCATCAAGACTTAATCCCCAGACTCAGTTTCATCTTCATGTCCATGTGGAGCCTTTTGTGATTTGAGTTCTCTATTGTGTCATCTGTTTCTTCCGAACTCTGGTCATGAATGTCTGTGATAGTTTTCTTCGAGCTTTCTTTAGAAATGTTTTGTCACGCTAATTTACTAGTGCTCTTTTCATTTTTCTTAGTGATTGATTGCACTCATGGTGATCTTCTAGGGTGCATTCTTCTTGTCACTTGTGCTTTTATTTTCCCACATATTTGTTCCGCAATCTTCAGGTTGTGTAGTCTTCCTTACATCCTTCTATTTTTTTTTTTTCCCTATCATGGTTTTTTCCAGAGCTTGTTATGCTAGTTCGTCCAAATTCTGGTCTCATCTTTTTTGTTCACTGCTTTTTGATCCTTTCATACGAGGGACATCTTGTTTTTATGTTTGATGATGTTGTTTTTTGGCTCAGTTGCTATTGCTTGCATTTGTTCATTTTCTGAACTTATTGAACTGTTACAAATGTTTCTATTCTTTCGTGCCTTTTGTTTCATCTTTCTCTTCTTTGTAGGATTACTTGATGTGTTGTTTTTCCCTTCTGAGCTTTTTTATTCCGTTGACTTTTTTTTTTAAATACTCACTGCTCTTGTTTTTGTCCTTTTTAGTGCTTTCTTTTGGTGTGGCTAGTTTTCCTACTCTTTTTCATTGGGAGATGTATTTTGTATTGCTGGTCTAGTAGGATCGTTCTCAAGTTATGGTATATATTCCTCATGTGTAGCTATATAACGTGGAGCTACCATGCTTGCTTCATCTATAGCTATACATGTACATTATATCAATAAATAAGATGGATTTGTAATACAACTCCTTAGATATATCACATAGCTCACTAAAACATAATGTATAGCTCACTAAATGTACAGTAGGTAACCTAATGTGGTGCTTAGTACACTTTCAGCTCGATAAAATGCTATTCAACTCACTAAAAGTGGAATTCAGCTCACTAAATATAAACTCACAAAATATATATTATTGCTAACTAAAATATAACATGAACTCACTAGATATATGACAGTTTACCAAACCACATTGTATAGCTTACGACATGTCCTATAGGTAAATTATAGCAATAAACAAGATTAAGATAAATGTACAACTTACTAGATATACCCTACATCATAGTTGTAGCAGGGTTCTTATCATGTTGTGTAGTCTCCTCTTTATTTGTTGAACTTCAAGTCGGAGCTCCTTTGTCTGTTTTTGTATTTGTAGCTACATTACTAGTAATATCATCCTCCATTTCTTCATTTGTATCAGGTGTCTTATTTACAACCTTCTCCATTTCCTTTATGTTTACAAATGAATTCTCTTTTAAAGATGTTCTCTTTGGGCCTCAATTAAAAAGAAAAATAAAAATATTAAGTATAATGAATGTATTACATTGTGCATATTGGATATATTTGAAGTGTAATTACCTCACGTAAATTGCAAATGAAGAAATGTCTCTGATAACTTTCTTAATAATATCATGAGGTGTTATGCTAGAACATTCTGTCTTTGATTTAATCAATAATATTACGTCTAATGCTAATATTACATCAAAGTATAGTTTAGTGAAGTATTACAGTAAATACAAGCCATAGCTCACTAGAACATATGGTACAAGTAACTAAAACATATTGGTAAGACAAATATATATCCATATTAAGCATGCCATAGGAGAGTGACAGGTATATTTATGTCATCTCACAAAATGCATTTTGTTCTACTGCTCACTAAATGTATAATGTAACTCACCAAATTAGAATGAATAACTCACTAAAATAGATATTATATCTTACAGAGATGAGGACAATATAGGAAAAAACCTATAACTCTCCAACATAATGCCATCAGAAGTGCAATTCAAGAAACATACACTACAACTCATTAAGAATACATTAAATCCGCAAAAGCTATATTATATTACTGTAAATTATTAATGTAATAACTACTCACCAAATATGCATTATAGCTCACTAAAAGGTACAGTATAACTCACTAAAAAAGCTTAAATCATATTTCCACTAACTTAAAAAATATCATCTTAAAAGATGTATTTTTATTCTACTATTGACAAGATCTATAAGCCAGCTCGCCAAAGCCCAAGATGCACATTACATCAATAAAAATGGTGGTTTTGCTTTACCGCTCATGACATATATCTTACAGCTCACTATATTATGGTATAGCTCACTAAATTTGCAATAGGTGCATTATACAAAAACAAGATTAAGTTACTCCAATTCTTACTAAATGTGCATGATAGATTGCTAAATAATTGTGTCAATATGCATGGTAGATTACTGTTGATGTGTTTGTGGGTGAGTAGGGTGGATAATTTGTTGCCCTCTGGGACAGTGTGGAAATCAAGTCACTAATTATTTTCAGCTCCAACTCTAACCTAGGAAAAGCGGGCAATGTCACCAAGTATGATTAATTAAACTAATTACTCACCAATCCTAATCAAAATATGTTTAATTAAACTAAACTAAAACAAAGCATAATTAATAAAATAGATACAAAATATTATATTAACTAACAATGACTAGCAAAGCATCTAATTAACTAAGAAAGCATTAAATTTACTAACTAAAAGAAGACGAAGAAAGGGGAGCACCTCAAAAGCTTGATAATCTAACAATGGAGGTTAGCCTTCATTGTCGGAGCCAATGGATGATGATTGGAGATGGATTCTCCACTTATTCTCGTTAGTCTAACTCAATGACTCCTTATTTAACCCATTGAGAGTCGAAAAACTCAAACCTGTAAAAATGAATTTTCAAGCCCTAAGATGGAGGCAAGAGATAGAGCTTGAAATTGGCAATCCTGAAGAAAGAGAATGAGAGATTAAGAGTAGATAAGAGGACAAAAGGATGATTAGGAAAGGGATGAACTAATTTCAATACATCTACAAACAAAAGCATGTAAATTTGGGAATTAAACTAGTAAATCAAGCTCAACAAAGTAAGAACTTGAATGAAAATGAAGATTGAAGATTAAAGAGAGAGAAAGAAAGCTAATTGCAACAAAACTTCATTACTATTGAAATGTGCCTACAAAACAAAATTAAATCTACACTAATCTCTCCTAAACTCTAGGCTAAACCCTATTCATAAAACCTAAAAATTAGATAATTACATAAATGGGGGAAGGTGGTTTTAAATAGACCTCAATACAGCAAATTTGGCGCGACCGTGCTGTGTAGCATGTGCAGACCAAGCCAAGTTTTTAGAATTTGCACAGAAATAGAGCAGAAACAGGATTTGGCATGACCGTGCTACTTAGCACGGGCACCCATGCCACCTAGTAACTCGACCTTGAATCATGTTTATTTAATTTAATTAAGCCATATTATTAAATTTTTACGTTTATTTATCTTATTTAATCATCTCGATTTGGACCATTCATTTTGTGCCCCACTTTGTAATTCGAGTTTCATTTACCATAACAATTTTAGGTGAATTGATATTAGGCCCGATAAATATGATTAGGTCATAAATTATTTTTCATGGTGCCATAAAAATTTAATGTTTAACCATGCAAAAATTTGGGCCCAAATTCATTAAGTTTGGCTCAATTTATTTGGGCCCCAATGGCTGCCCGATTCATTTTGGCTCAAATTGTGGCTCAAAATTTTTGGTACAATTAAATTAAGTTAATCACCATTATTTGCACCTATTTTTAATTAGCAAAAAGATAATTTTGGATGGAAGATATTGGCCAAGCATTAAGATAGCATAAAACTCATTTTCCACCAAGATAAGACTTAAGCCATCTTCTCTTCTCTTTCTTCCTCTCATATGCATGGTAGTCCCCACCCCTTAGCCGATCTGCCACCCTTCTAGCCACCTCACCACCACCAGCTTGCCACCCTCCAGCCACCAGCCACCATCCAAACACCCTCCCACATCAAGCACCATCTCCATCTCTCCCTTTGATCACCAAGTGAGGTAATCTCTAACCCTTATCTTGCTTAATTTTGGTTTTTATAGATAATTTGTTCATGAATCATGGTATATTGATTAAAATAAATGTTATTATACAAATTTTATTATTTTTGGGGATGTTGGATATGGTGGAGTTGAGCTTGAGCTTGAGCTTGATCAAGCATGTATGAACCAAGAGAGTTTGGATTTTCGTTTGTTTATTTAATTGTTATGATAGGTATGGAGAATAAGTTTAAAGATGGTGGACAATCTTATTTTACTCACTTAAGGTGATTTGTATGGAAATTTGGGTGTGGCATAATTTAGGATTTTATGGCCATGCATGATTTTGTTTAATCTTTGGCATTAAGTGAGTTTATTTGAGTTCATTAAGATGGAATTTGGGGTTTGGATATTATAGACTTGATTAATAATATTACTGAGTTTTTATCAAAATGGGTGGAATATGGAAATTCCAACAAATAATTAAAGAAGGTTACTTCATTTATTTATGCAAATAGGTGAGGTTATGGAAGCATTCTACGTGTTTTTGTGGAAAAAATGATTATAAAACATCTAAAGATGATCATGTAGTGATTTTAACTAATATAGCTTTGTAAGATGATGAGAAGAACAAGACTTTACTAAATGATTTTAGGAGTGATTTTAGAGAGCAATTATGTGAAGAAAAGGGAAAAAACAAGAACAATAGGGCTGTGAATTGACCAAAAATAGGGGACTCTTTTCGATTAAACTGGTACTCTTTGGCCCATCAAAAAATTGTATTTTTGGTGGGTAGATAGATCCATGAGTTATCTTTCAAATTTCTTTTGAATCACTTCATTTCGAGTTGTGTGAAAAAAGTTATGACTGCTTTGCTAAGACTGTATAGGATAGATCTGAGCTGCGCACAGTTGTGTTTAAGCTCAATTCTAGGAGCCGTGTTGTGGTAATTGGGTTTTGCATTGTGAATGAAAGTATTTCAAGTATTTCAAGACTTCCTAAGCTTTTCATATTGGGGTTTTACAGCTCAATGGAGGTCAAGAGTGAAAGATATGGATTTTCTAAACTAGACCTTCAAACAGTAATATGAGGGAAGAAAGAAATTGTGACATTTTGAAATATTATTAGGAGTTTCTATATAATTATGGATATTGCAAAAAAATTACCAAGTTTAGTGATTTCAACAACTTTGATTATGTATAGAAGCTTACTTGGGTTGGAAAACTGAGTTAAATGGGCATGAGAATGAAATTTGAGAAGTGGGGAGAGTAATGACTCAAGATCGGTGCAAATCGGGCCAAAGTAGTGCTATATGAGCTTTCATAAACCTTGCAACACCCTCCTTGGCATTAAACCTTTTATTATCCATTTCAAAAATACCAAAAACCTATATTCCATTTATGCCCACTAAAGTCTTTTCACTATCACCTCAATTAGTTCATTCTGTTCTATTTTGCTCCAATTTGTTTTGCTTTGAGTTCAATGACCCTAACTTATTTATTTTTCAAAATCATTTTAGTATAACTTATCTTATATTAAATTGTTTCAATTGTGGCAGACCTTTTTATTAATCAATTTCCATAAAGTTGTGGGAGTGAAACTTATTTACTGACTGCATTTACCTACAACTACATTTCTTAACTAAAAACGGGGCCTAAGCTATCGTTTCCCATTGTGCATAAGTTTTCTCAAGTGAGATTGCATTTTAAAGACTTCAGGTACGTTCATTGCCTGCATCTTTAGAAACTAGGGGTATTATCAAAGTTATCATATTTTGATAAGTGCATCAATGAATCAGTTTACTTAGTAATGTACTAGTTAATTAGTGACCCCGCTAGTTATCGTCTATAGGGAATTCGTCCTTCAGTTGCCCGCGCAGCTTTAGGCCAGGTCCCCGATCGACTTGGCATGTGTACACCTATCCACATATTATAATAGTATTAAGCAGTTCACTATCAGATAATAACTAGTAATGCAGTTTTACATTCATCTCATTCACTTTTTTAACTTAAAATGAATTACAAAGCGGGCGCGCAATTAATTTATGCGGAGATCTTTTAACAATATAGAAATGCATGTACTGAGCTTTAGCTCACAGCTCGAAATATTTTTCATGTTTTTTTTTAGGCAAATGATCTGGGAATTACCCTCATGCTAGCAAACCAGCTGAAGAGAATAAGTTGAGCAAGGAAATCTGGAGGAATCAACAATGATATAGTACATGCATCTTTTGGATCTATATTTTGAAATCTTCAGTGGATGAAGGTGTAGATTATATGGTGAATTGCTTTACTGTGGTATATAAACCATAGATGGGTTAATAGTTAATTGTATATGATTTAATAATGTGCGAAGGTATATGGTTGAAGCTATACCTAACTATATTATTTCTACTGTACATACTTCAAGCCTGTCCTTTTGGATGGTGGTAACGCCCCTATCATCGAGTTTATCAGTCCTAATTTAGGGATTTATTAAAGAGAATATAAACAGTAAAATATGTTTGATTTTGGGACATTACAGATTTAGTATTAGAGCCAGGGAGTTTTTCTTTGATGAGATATGGAGTGTGGAGAGTAAAGATTGGAGGGTGAGAAGGTTGGTTAGTGAAGGTTATTAATACATCATTAGAGATTTATGACATTAGAGATTTATGACAGTAGAAACACCTATTTATCTCTCCCATGTTCTTCACGTATGTTCCTCCTTATTAGATAGATCCATATGCAATGAATATGATGTCAGGTACTTCTATGGCTATTCACATTTCTTTGCTATATGGTTGTATGATAGCCCGCATATAGACCCCATTTCTGAGTTTCATAGTTCTATAGTCCATGCACATAGGTTGTTGTAGACCTTATCTACAGTTGGCCATTGGGTCAAGTTTAGAACCCGATATCATAACTTTATGATGACTCAAGGCTTGGGCTAACATTATCACTGAGCTGTTATTAAGGGAGGAGTTTGAGCTGAGAGGGAATAACATGAACATTCTGCAGTATACATTTTCATTACACTTTGTATCTTCCCTACCATCACCACCTATATTGAGCGCTCCTCAGCTGCCTGACAACCCAAAGCCATCGGGACTTAGAGAGGGGATCCCTGTATTTGATGGATCAAATGAGGTTTACATTATTATAGATCTCCCCAATACACCATAGTTTAGATCTGATGTGACCTCATAAAAGACTCAGAAAAGGACCCAAAATTGAAGGAGCATCAGTTTGATCATGATGATGAGAATACAGAGATTGGTACTTCAGGCAATAATTTTGACTGAGGCAGGGAGCCTAGGGATGAGTCTGACCTAGACTATAATCCATCTGGGGATCATTAGATTGATTTATATTATATCTTGACATCTAAGATAGATTATTTTTTGAGCCCACATATATATAGTATAGCTAGTTGGATAGATAAATTTTGTACAGGTTATGACATTGCATATAGTTAGACAGGTCTTTCCGATTGTGTTGACTAGTCCCGCCTGCGTTTGGACATATGGTGGACTTAGTCTATTGGGGCTAACTAGTGTTTTTGTTAGGAGGGAGTTGTAAAGGTTGACCTTGGGTGGTCAGTTGAATGTGATATTCTTTGTAGAACCATACATATATATGTGCGCGAGCAATTATGACAATGATATATGAAGCTTTGTGTCATGTTTTAATAATACTTGGGTCATGCTAGTTGTATCTGTGGTGTATGTGTATCTTAATTATATGTTGGTTGTAATTAGTTGACTAAATTACTTAGCTAAATGGATAGTCAGAATGTCAGAATATGTGTGAAACAATGTAAAAACCTACATAGAAGAAAATTCAGATCATGGTCAGGGGGTAGGTGACCAAGCTTTGGGTAATATGCCAATAACCGTTAGTGGAATGCCTTCAATTCCCCCTGAGTTGGTTAACAATATGAGAACTCCCACTATTAACAGACCTTGGTGTCTAAGCGTATGAAATGAATAGCCCAAACACCTTCTACAATCCCTCATAAAGTCAATAAATCAGCAAATAGGGTGGGTAATGCTACCTAAAGTATATGAGGGAAAGTATAACCTAGTGGAGCTAGAAGCATAGATTAGAGGGATAGAAAAGATTTTTACAATATTGGAGGTTCCGGAGGATAAAAAGGTGAACATTAGAACATTTTACCTAATTGAGGAAGTAGACTTTTAGTGGAAAACTATTAAGGATAGGCTCTTAGGGCCTGACTTTACTTGGAGTAGATTTTTGGAAGAACTAAACATGAGTGGTAGTATGATAGTGATGCAATATGCTAGCAAATTTACGAACTATCTAGGTTTCTTTCGGAGTTTGTGTTACCTGAAAGACTGAAGATGAGGAGATTTGAAGAGAGATTAGCTTTCTATATTCGTAACTAGCTAGTTGGTCAGCCCGCAACTAGCTAGTTGGTCAACCAATCCTTACTAATCAAGAGTTATATGAGTGAGCAGCTGAAGTGGAATGAGTGAAGGCTGAATTGAGGGCCTTGAACTTGATTAATTAGAAGAGGAGGTGGACCAAGAAGGTCCGCATGAGAGTGTAAACCAAAAGAAATCTGCTTCTCCTCCTCCCAAGAGTCATCCTGCAGGCGTAGTAGAGCCTTGTAGGAAATATGGAAGAACTAACCACACAACTCTTGAGTGTCTAGTGGGAACCAACAAATGCCTGTGGGGCGGTAGCTAAGAGCACCTCATTGCTGCTTGTCCCCAAAAACTAAAGGCTGTAGACAAGGGCTCCCACCTTCAAGGTGGATAGCCGTAGGAAGGGCTTATGTGTTAAGCAAGAAGAAAGCTGCCACCTTTGGTACGGTACTTACTGAAACTCTCTTTTTTATTTTAAAGCCATTTTATGCATTGGTTGATTCAGTTGTCACTCATTCAATTACATCCACCTAATATTCCACGCAACTAGACCTTGAAAATAAAGAGACAGAAACCAATTATAGAATCAAGTTACCCAATGACTCTAGAGTTTAGTGTCCTATCTCTTACAAACTTGTTCCAATTACTATTGGTGGGATGGTGTTCCCTGGAGTTTTAATTCAGTTTGGCTCGTCAGACTTTGATATCATTCTAAAAATAAGCTGGTTATGTACTTATGGCATCAAGATAGATTGTGAGGTCCTTCAAGCTATTTCAAGGGATAAATAAGGGAGAGAAATATGTTTTATACGCAAAGAGAGGAAATACCTTGTCGTTTAAATTCTGTTACGAAAGCAAGTGAGCTCTTACATCAAGGATATATTGGCCACTGTTATTATGCTATTAACACTCGATCACAAGAAGAAGAAGCAGCAGAAGATATCCCTGTAGTTTGTGAATTTAGAGATGTTTTCCTAAAGAGTTACTGGACTTCCCCCGCAAAGAGAAATTGATTTTGAGATTGAATTAATCCCTTATGCCTAATGTATCTCTAAAGCCCCATATTGTATGGCCCCAATAGTAGCTTTAAACATAAGGGATTTATCATAACAAGTGTGTCACCATCAGGTGCCCTAGTTCTGTTTGTGAAGAAGAAAGATAGAGCCTTGAGGATGTATAGGTTACAAGGAACTGAACAAGATTACCATTAAAAAAATACCCATCATCCCAAATAGATGATCCATTTGATCGACTATAAGGAGAAGGGGTCTTTCCAAGATTTATTTGAGATTAGGATACCATTAATTTAGGATTATACCTGAAGACATTTCCAAAACCACACTTAGGACCAAGTTTAGCCATTATGAATTTGTCATGATGCCTTTTGGCCTAACCAATGCCCCCTGTGGCCTTTATAGATCTTATGAATACAGTTTTCAGACCCTATTTGGACAAGTTTATGGTGGTATTTATAGATAATATCCTGATTTACTCTAAAGATAGAAACGAATACATTACCCATTTGAGAATGGGGTTGTAAACCTTGAGAGAGCATCAATTACATAGCAAATACAAGAAGCATGAGTTCTCGTTAGATAAAATGGTGTTTTGGGACATATGGTTTCAAAGGAAAGGATTAAGGTCGATTTACAGAAGGTGAAAGTAGTTACAAAGTGCCCAAGGCTCACTAATGTTACTAAGACTAGAAACTTTTAAGGTTTAATTGGGTATTATCGAGTTTTGGGACGGATATTTTTCTAAAGATAGCATCTGCTCTGACCAATTTGTTTAAGGAAGCCACAAAATTAGCAATACAATAAAGTGATAGCTTATTCCTCCCGACAGTTCAAGCCTTATGAGAGAAATCACCCTACCCATGACCCAGGACTAGGGTTGTGGTTTTTGCACTGAAAATTTGAAAACATTACGTGTATGGAGTACCTTATGAGAACTATACTGATCATCAAAGCTTGAAGTTCATTTTCACTTATAAGAAGCTCAATCTGAGACAAAGGCGTTCACTCGAATAGCTTAAAGATTATGAGTTTTAGATCCAATATCACCCAGGAAAGGCAAATAATGTGACAGATCCCCTGATAAGGAAGGCACAACATATCCTTAACACTATAGTCATTACTCATTCGAACCTCTTAAGAGGGCTTAAGAACTTGGATGTTCAATTGGTGTCACATGGGCAAGCATCTAAAAATATCAATGGATCTAACTCTTTTAAGTTAGAGCCTGTAGTACTTCGCGACCTATGACCAACATTTGTATCTAAGCACAGCATGGAACTCCCAGCGGTCAATGTTGTGAAAAAACTAGCAGAGAAATTTACATAAAATATCAGGATAAAATGATGTAGATATTGATGACAAAATCATCTTTTGCGTCATAAAGATCTTCTTCAATATTCAACAAAGCGACATACATCAAAGGGCTCTTAAAAATAGACTATCGGAACAGACAAAGCTATGCTGATAAAAAAAGGAGATTCCTAGAGTTCCAGGTAGATGATAAGGTCTTTCAGAAAGTTTTGCGAACAAAGGGTATAAGGAGGTCAAACTGCAAGCTAAATTAAGGTCAAGATCTATTGGACTATACAAGTTTATTGAAAGATTGAATCCTATAGCTCGTCGACTAGATCTACTTATATAACTTAAACACGTGTATAACGTGCTCCTGACCTCACAACACAGGCTGTACATTCCAGATCCTGACCATGCTCTCTTAACCAAACACATTGCGTCAATAAGGGTCTAGTGTTTGAAGAGTAATTAGTCTAGATACTAAAGCGTAGGATTAAGCGGCTATGCATCAAGCAGATACCCTTAATCAAAGTACATTTACCAAATCATACATCCTCACAAGCCACGTGGGGAAATCGTGGATGAGATGCAAGCCAAATACCCACATCTATTTAAGATAAACTTGCATGTTTTGTCAAAACTCATAAGTTTCGAGGGCGAAACTCTTTAAGGGAGAAGATTGTAATAGCCCGACCCTAAATCATGTTCATTTATTTAATTAAGCTATATTATTAATTTTTCATGTTTATTTATCTTATTTAATCATCCAATTGGGAGAATTTATTTTAGGCCCACTTTGTAATTCGAGTTTCATTTACTGTAACAATTTCGGATGAATCAATATTAGCCTCGGTAAATATGATTAGATAATAAATTATTTTTTATAGTGTCAAAAAAATTTAATTTTTAACCATGTAAAAATTTCGGCCCAAATTTATTATGTTTGGCCAATTCATTTGGGCCTGAATTGCGGCCCGATTCATTTTCGGCTCAAACTGTTGATCGAAAATTTTGATGTAATTAAATTAGGTTAATCACCATTATTTGTATCTAATTTTAATTAGCAAAAAGATATTTTGGATGGATAGATATTAGCCAAGCATTAAGATAGCATAAAACTTATTTTCCACCAAGATAAGACTTAGCTATCTTCTCTTCTCTTTCTTCCTCCCATATGCACAGCAGCCCCCACCCTTTGGCTGATCTGCCACCCTTCCAGCCTCCTTGTCGCCGCCACTAGCCAGCCATTCTCCAACCACCAGCCACCACCCAAACAGCCTCCCACATCAAGCACCATTTTCATCTCTCCCTTTGATCACCAAATGAAGTAATCTCTAACCCTTATCTTGTTTAATTTTGGTTTTTATGGATGATTTGTTCATAGATCATGGTACATTGATTAAAATAAATGTTATTATGCAAATTTTACTATTTTTAGGGATGTTGGATATGGTGGAGTTGAGCTTGAGATTGATCAAGCATGTATGAATCAAGAGAGTTTCGATTTGTGTTTGTTTGTTTAATTGTTGTGATCTAGTATAAGCAATAAGTTTACAGATTGTTGGTGATCTTATTTTATTCATTTAGAATGATTTGGATGGAAATTTGTATGTGGCACAATTTAGGGTTTTAT
>NCQT01078864.1:0-10932 GCA_002740465.1 Stenocereus thurberi | reverse complement strand
GTTCGTCGGGTTCAGTATTGTCGGTCATCGACAATTGAACTGCCGTCAATGTTCAGTTGGTCCAATGACCTTTAGATGTGCCGTAACCATGGAAGGGGAAGGGGAAGGGGAAGTTGTTGGGGTTTAAAATGAATTAATTCATTTATTTTAAGGTTTTTTTTTGCAATTGAAAGTGTCAAATTATTTTACTCCAAATTCCAAACATAACACCCACAAATTATTTTATTCAATTTTATTATTTTTAGAAAATATAATTTTAATTTCAGTAAACAATTAGAAAAATCAACGGTCCATATCTAATCACATCAAGTGGAGGGTTTATATCGCGGAATTATCGCAATTGCCGTAATTTTCATTTGGTAGAAATTACCTTACCTGTTGCTCATAAACTAATGTTATAATGTACAAGTTACAATCTCAAGCTTCAATATTTCGCTTGGACTACACATACAAATTTCTTATAATCATATAAAAATAAAAAAAATTGTCTTCAACCCATCACGTTTGTACCTCACTACTGCCACATCACACATTCAATCAAAATTGCTCGCCATTCAACACTTCTTCGCATAGCAAGGACGGGGCCTTTCACGTCTAATGAATCAACCAAAAAAAAAGGTTTCCAAATATTAACTATGCATTCATTGAAAACTAGGGCCAATTTCACAAGAAGACTGCAACTGGAATTGCCACCAAAAAAAAAAAGAGCCAGATCTGGAAACAAAATCATCATACGTATAAATTAGACCAAATTAAAACCCAAATATCCCAATTTGTAAAGAATAGAGTTCTCAAAACAAAATGCCACTAAATTTTGCCAAACAAAAAAGTTTTGTCACTGAGTTATTTTCTTATTCAAATGTGCCGTTAATCATGTATTTTTGTTCATAACTACCACTGTGGGCCTTGCTTAACCAATTGTTGAAGGTTTTTATGATTTCCTGTGTTTTAAATTCCTACTCTATTCCCTCCACTAAAGATGGTTCCTACACTCTCTCTCCTTTTCCTCAAACCATTATTGCCATCAGATTCCACAGCCAAGTAGGGCACATAGACTAGAAGCAAGGGCTAAAACCAAAATAAAAAAGGAAAAAAAAATTAGGATCTCATGCAATACTGGCGATGGCACAAGAGATTTAATGCTGGCTGTAGAACGTGAGGGAGATAAGGAGGGAACAGTGGGTGGTCTTTTTTGGGGGGGGTATAGGGAGAACTAAGGAGGAGGAGTGGTTGTAATGTGGGAAGGGGGTCATAAGTAATGGTTATTGATGTGCTCTTGTGTGGTAGGCTGCAATGATGGCAATGGAAAAAGAGATGGCTATGGTGACAATGGATTTGAGGAACTTCAATGGAGGGAATTGGGGGTTTTTTAGGGCGGTAAGAAAAGAGAATAAATAATTAATGACACCTTTGGATAAAAAAATAATTCATTGGCACAGTTGATTTTTTCACAAAGTATATTGACCTTTTGTTTCGGGAACTTGCAAAAAATATAACTTAATTTCTTTAGAACACAGCAATTCCTACCTCTACAACGAAAACTCATATTTGGAATCAGATAATTGAAAATCAAAGATTGAATTTCTCTGTTCAAGTTGAGTAATAGACAAGAGAGAGTGAGAATTAAGAGGCTAGGAAGAGAAAGAAGGGAACCTGGGGGTTTCCTTTGAGCACAGACATTAGTAAAGTAGGGAGCATCTGAAACCTTGAGGCTTCTCATAGGAGAACTGATAGAGTCGCAAGCGCATGGTGGTATTGTAGCAAATCAAGGTTGATCCCATAGAAATTATGCCAAGCTACGGGATTATATTCCCTCAAGATAGACTAAGAGAATCCAAAATTTACAAATGGAATTGATCTATGCAAACCAAGCAATTTTCTAACTCAAGAATTAATCAAGCACCTTTTTCCTAGATGGGTAATTCCAAAACCGAAAATCAATTTATGAAACCCCTCTTTTGAGGAGGAATGAAATTCTTAAATCTAATCAATAGCCATTTCTCAAGGGTTTTTGATTAATCTAATATCATTAAGAATGTGATTATCAAATTGGTGGGGGTTGCTTAAACAGTGAGTCTTTCTCGAGATCCGCACACTTAAGTCGAATCTTAATTTTCCAACATCTAGTTTCACCTTTAAGTTCGTCACCAAATGTCTAAAACAAGTAAGAAATTAATCAAGTTTCCTACTAGCAATTCAACGCTTAAGATTTAATAGAATAAGCCCAACAAATCTAAAGCACTTTCAGATTAAAACAAGAATTGATTCAGTCACAATAACTCAACTCTATTCTACGATTAACAATTCAAAACTTAACATAAAAGCCAATACTAATCTAAAAAGCATAAAAATCTAAAGAGAAAAGAGAAGATAAAGGAGAGGAATTGCTCAGCCGATGAACGCTTGAACCGTTGTTGTAAAATCAATCCGGAATCCTTGCAAGCTTCACCTTCAACTTGCTCTCAACTCTCTCTAATCTAATATAGACCCTAACTTGATGGTGGATTTGGTAGAATGTGATGGATTATAGTCATGAGGATGAAGTCAAAATTAGCTTTTATGGCGAAAATGAAGGTTGCTAATCATCTAAGTGAGTGGAAAAAGGAAAAGCTGCAAAGAAAACTAGCGAAGAAAACACTCTTGTTATATTTTCTGATTGTTTTTCTTTTTTCAATTTTGTTTTTCTTTGTCTTTTGATCATTTATGTCTTGTGCTTTCTGGCTTTTTTAAATTTTTTTTTCTTAATCCCCCCTTTTTTCTTTTGCCTCTTTTTTTTTTGGGCTAACTAACAGAGAAATATATGGACAAATGAAATACAATTTAACAAAAAGAAAAGATACAAAATGAACTCGGGTTGCCTCCCAAAGAAGCGCTCTTTCAAGTCAGGAGCTTAACCTTCTCTTCCATGAGGGCTCGGGATTAATAAAAGTGTGGATAGTGGGCTTGTCAATGGGTTCCCACACAAAATAAGGCTTAAGACGTTGCCCATTGACCTTGAATGCACCAGTGGACTCGCTTCATATGTCCATATCTCCATGAGGAAAGACCTTTATGACTTCAAGTGGCCCCGATCACCGGGATCTTAGCTTACCGAGGAATAACCTCAACTTAGAATTGAACAATAGAACCAAGTCACCTTCCTCAAACATCATACCATTGGTTGGTCCTCTCCTTGTATATTTTGGAACTTTCATAGGTTTCTAAACGCAACTAATGTAGCTCATTCAATTACAATATCCTTTTTTCACTGGCTACCTTAAGATCAAAGTTGAGAGTTTGAATTACCCAACACGCTTTGAGTTCTAACTCAATCGGCAAATGGCAAGATTTTCAAATACTAACTGGTATGGAGTAGTGCCTATGGGAGTTTTATAAGCCGTTTGGTAAACAAAGAGCATCATCAAGCTTCATAGACTAATCTTTTCGGGATTGATCGACCATTTTCTCTAAAATGCTCTTCAACTCTCGATCAGATTACTCAACTTAACCAATTGTTTGGAGATGATAAGGCGTAGCAATCTTATGAACAACTCCATACTTCTTTAAGAGAGACTCAAGTGGCTTATTGCAAAAATGAGGCCCATTGTTACTCAAACGAGCTCTAGGTGCACCAAATCTGGTAAAGATGTTCTTTTTAAGAAACTTGATTACGACCTGTGAGTCATTGGTAGGAGAGGCAATGACTTCTACTGACTTGGGAACATAATCAACTACCACAAGGATGTAAAGATTATTATGAGGAGGAAATGGACCCATGAAGTCAATCCCGTAAACGTCAAAAAGTTCGATCTCAACAATCCCAATTTGAGGCTTCTCATGCCTTTTGGAAGTGTTCCCCGTCCACTGGCATTGATCGCAAGTTATGACAAAGTTTCTTGCATCTTTACAGAGAGTAGGCCAATAGAAACCCACCTGAAGCACCTTAGCAATGGTCTTGTCTGATGCAATCTGTCCACCATAAGTGGAAGCATGGCAGTGATGAAGGACGCTATGAACGTCACCTTCTGGCAAACTTCTTATATAAACACTATCTCCACACAGCTTGTAGGAAAGATGCTCCTCCCACATATAATATTTCACATCAGAAAGAAATTTCTTCCTTTGTTGATAATACAACCTATGTGGCATTACTCCACACACCATGAAATTCATCAAATCAGCATACTATGGAGTGGCTTGGTGAGATATTATATGGACTTGATCATCTGGGAAGGAGTCATCTATGGGAAACTCCCCTGTTGGTGTGGGCTCGGGACCCAAACGAGATAAGTGATCCACAACTACATTTTCATGGCCGGTTTGATCTTGAATCTCCAAGTCAAATTCTTGGAGAAGAAGCACCCAACAAATGAGACAGGGCTTAGCGTCAGACTTCTTCAAGAGATGCTTCAGTATGGCATGATCAGTGAAAATGATCACCTTGGAATTATTCAAGTATAGGCGGAATTTTTCCAAAGGGAACACAACAACTAAGAACTCTTTCTCAGTGGTGGCATAGTTCTTTTGAGCGCCATCCAAAGTTTGGCTCACATAGTAGATGGCATTGGGCTTATTATCCTTCGGTTGTGCCAGTTCTGCTCCCACTGCATAGTCACTAGCATCGTACATTGCCTCAAAAGGTGATTCCAATTTGGAGCAATTGGGTGAGAGGTTTTGCAATTTTTAAAAAATATTTTACAAACCATCGATAAAAACCAACATTTCTAAGAAAACTCCTCACACCCTTTACAGAAGTAGGTGGTTGTAATTTGCTAATTACCTCTACCTTTGCTTTGTCAACTTCAATGCCCCTGTTGGAAACAATATGGTGTAAAACAACCCCTCCTGTATGATCAAAGGATACTTTTCCAAGTTCAAGACCAAATTCATATCCTTACATCTTTGTAAAACTTTGGGCAAATTATTCAAGCAATGGTTAAAACTTATACCATATACAGAAAAATCATCCATGAAAACCTCAATTATGTCCTCGGTAAAGTCAAAGAAAATAGCCATTATGCATCGTTGAAATGTGGCCAGGGCATTACATAGCCCAAATGGCATTCTTCTATAAGTAAATGTATCGTATGGATAAGTAAAGGTAGCCTTGGTCACTAGGGTGGATAGGGATTCGGAAAAACCCCGAGTACCCATTTAAGTAGGAAAAATAGGAATTTTTGGCCAACCTCGTGATCATTTGGTCAATGAAAGGAAGGAGAAAATGGTCCTTACGGATGACCTTATTCAAGTTCCTACAGTCTATGCACATACACTAACCCTAACTATCCTAGTAGGAATTAGTTCACTGCTCTCATTCTTTACAACCGTCATCCCGCTTCTTAAGCACAACATAGACTGGGCTCACCCACTTACTATCAGAGATAGGGTAGATAATGCGGCCTTTAAGCAATTTCAAAATTTCTTTCTTAACCACATCTTGCATATTAGGGTTCAACCTTCTTTGGTGTTCAATTGAGGTTTTTGGTCATCTTCCATCAAAATATGATGCATGCACACAGAAGGATGAAGTCCTTTAGGATCATCAAGAGTATACCTTTAGCCTTATGATGCATCCTAAGTATTCTTAGCAAAGAGTCAGCTTAAGGTGCATTTAGAATCGTATTCACAATCATAGGGTATATAGAATTAAGGCCAAGCAACTTATACCTTAAAGAGGAAGGAAGAGGTTTTAATTCTATGTCGGGGGCACGTTTCTCATCAAATGAGGACACATCATCATTCACTAGCACTTCCACCTTGGGAAAGGTTGGTGGAACTCATGGAGAAGCTTCCAAGAATTAAGCACACATTTCTACTTCAGGATTTCATCCTTAATAGTACCCTCATTCAATATACAATGGTTATGAGGATCATTAGAAACATGATTAGAAATGGTCCCCCATACTAAACTATCCATGACGTTAATCCGATGATACTCACTAGAGATAGAATGAAATTTAGACGGTGTAGTCAAGTTAAATTCCACATGTTCATCTTCCACATCAAAAGAATATTTACCATTTTTGAAATCAATACGGCATCCTACGGTGGCTAAGAACAACCTCAAAAGAATGATGGGGGCACGTGTATTCTCTTCCATTCAAGGATCACAAAATCTACGGGCATATACAAATCTCTTACCTTAATAGGGATATCCTCTAAAATACCCACGGGGTACTTTATAGAACAGTTCGCCAATTGCAAGAAGATAGTGATGGGTCTCATTTCACCTAGGCCAACTTTTTGTAAAAGGAGAGGGGAATTAAACTTACGCTAGACCCCAAGTCACACAAAGAATGATCTATTGACACATTCCCTATCAAACAAGGAATAGAAAAGCTACCGGCATCCTTAAGCTTGGCAGGGAGCTTATTTTGGATCGCGGCACTACACCTTTCAATCAATGCCATAGTTTCAAGCTTTTTCTGGCTTTCTTTTATTAGACAAAATCACTTTCAAAAACTTAGCATAAGAAGGCATTTAGGACAAGGCACCGATGAATGTAATGTTAATGTATAGTTTCTTAAGGACCTCTAAAAGCCTCTCAAATTACTGGTCAAGCTTAGCCTTATCCATTCTTTGATGGAACAGTAAAGGTGGCACAGAAGCTGTAATGCCCCGACCCCTCTCGGTCGCAGGTCTTACCAATAGCGTCTTCAAGAATCGACGACTAGCCCCATAAATTATCACAAGTCTTTCTGATGTGTTTCGTCCTCGCTCACACATTGCCTGTGAAACTTCCCAGGGGGTCACCCATCTCAAGATTGCTCCCCAGCAAGCACGCTTAACTGTGGAGTTCTTAAGAGTGGACTTCCCGAAAAAAATGGTGCATCTTTGATGATATAAGTAGTCACTTCGATCCTTTTAAGTCACACTCAGGGTGTTACAATCACCCCCAGTTGGAGCGCACAACGTCCTCGTTGTGCCTTACTAACCAACTGATTTATGAGTATTCTTGATCGGTGGTCCACACCCAGTATCTTTGCCCTGCTAGGTGACTGCCCATGGGCTCTCCATCCACTGGCACAGCTCACGGTGGCAGATCGACTCTGATACCATCTGTAATACCCCGACCCCTCTCGGTCGCAGGTTTTATCAATAACGACTTCAAGAATCGACGACTGGCCCCACAAATAAGCATAAGTCTTTCCGGTGTGTTTCGTCCTCGCTCACACACTGCCTGAGAAACTTCCCAGGAGGTCACCCATCCCAAGATTGCTCCCCAGTAAGTACGCTTAACTGAGGAGTTCTTAAGAGTGGGCTTCCCGAAAAGAAAGGTGCACATTTGGTGATATAAGTAGTCACTTCGATCTTTTTAAGCCACACTCAGTGTTTATAGAAGGTCTTGGGGAAGTTTTCATAGGATCGTTAGGAACCTTATTAGAATTATGCACATCATCACCTATCATGTTATTAAAAGGAGTACACACCTCCCTCTCCACAGCAGCATTATTTCAATCATGCAACTGCTCATCTTGGCTTACCCTCTGAGGTCTCTTAAGTTGTTTGCCCCTCCTTAAAATCATAACATTACATTGCTCCGAGGGCTAAGTTCATGCTTATGAGAAAGTCTACCCGAGACTGTAGATAAAAAGATAGCTTGTTGGGCAATTTGAGCTTTCAACATCTTATTATGAGTAGCAAGCACATCAACTTAGAGGCTAACTGCTTAATATACTCGTCTTACTTTTGTTGTGCCAAAAGCATACTCTCCATCATGACCTCTAAATTGGATTGTTAAGGTACCTATTGAGGGTAAGGTGGTCTTTGAAATTTAGGGGGTGGTCTAACATTCATTTAAGAAATATGAGGGGCATTGGACCTATAGGAAAAATCAGGGTGATTTCTCCAACTAAAACTATGTGCGTTGGAGAATGGGTCATTGGTCAGTCCAGGGTCATAGATGTTGACATGGTTGATCGGTCACTAGTATCTTGGGCAAATGGACTCTTAACTTGACAATTTATAGCCGAATGATCTACAGATCCACATATTTCACATGTTGGGGAAGGCATACTTGAACTAATAGAATTAACATTTAATCATTCTAACCTTTGAAACATGGCACCTACTTTAGTAAAAAGCATACAAATAGCATAAACCTCTAATTTACTGCTAACTCTCTTAGGTTGGCTTCTCTCATTGGACCACTTATAGTTACTAAGCATTAACTCATCAATAAGGTTGTAAGCCTCATCTTCTGTCTTGTTTATTCGAGTTCCACCCACCTCAACATCTATAGTAAACCTCCCCAGTGGAGCGACTCCATTATAGAAGGTTTGCACTATCATCCACCGTGCTCTCCCCTTGTCCTTAAGTGAAAAGCAAAACAGCCACAATCGAATGGTGTTGGTAGAAACTCTGTTGAATTTCAATATATCGCACACCTCTAAAATTATCGAGAGGTGTAATTTGGGATCTTGTAATGGGGTACCTCCAAATTGGGATTGTTACACCATGGAAATAAGAACCAGCTTGAGCTCAAAGTTGTTTGCTTCCATATTTCATTGAGCAATTCTAGAGACAATGCCTTGGACTCTCGGGGTGACAAAATCTCGAAGCATCCTTCTTTGGTCACCTCCTTCTCCCGCCATCGTTGAATAGGCTTCTTAAGCTTTGACTCTTTGCTCCTCTAATATTAACTTCTTTCTCCTAGAGCAAAAAGTCCTTTCTATTTCCGGATCGAAACTAAAAGGAAAGGGACTTCACATATAAGTGGAGAAATCCTACAAAGCTCACCAAAAAAGGCTCTACCAACACAAATCAGAAATTACAGAAAAAGAAAAACACAAAAATGCTTAGTCAATCTAAAAGGGCGAACTTAATATCCATAAATCAGTCCTCGATAATGACGTCAAAAACTTGACACTACCACAAGGCTATGGATGTTGTAGGTTAGTTTTAATATCGTTCCCACATAGACCAAATGTAATCTATTAAGTTTTGCCCTGTTATTAAAGGCTAAGCAAATAAATTCCAGTGGGTTGTTCGAATTAAGCTAATTAACTAATTGGGAAATTCAATCGAATTAAAATATCTAGGGAATTGTTTTTCCTAGTAAAGAGCTGCATCAATAGATTAAATCATGTACTTTACATAGATTAGATGACTGGAAGGAGTACAATCGAAGAAAATTTAATCTTTTCTTTCGAAGTAAACTGAATTGCTAAACTAATCCAATTAACATTCTTTCGAATGTCCTAATCTTAGTATAAGTTGTAGATTTTTGATTGGCTAAAGTTTCCTGTTAACAAACAAATCTCTTTCAAGTATTGCCTAATCAAGTCTTATCTTGTCGGTCAAATAGCAAATTTCTTCTTTTGGTTCTTCACTCAACTATCTAGCATAAGCAAGCAAATTTGGCCAAAATTTACTCACAACACTTCAATCACAAGGTAGAATTCAATCATTTTAACACAGAAGAAGCACAAGTAATGAAGATTAAGGATCCAACATCAATACTTTGACTAACAAATCCCTAGATTAAATACACTACTCACTCATGTTCAAAATTAACAACATCTAAAACAAGAGTTCAAGAAAATACTAAAGGGAGAGAAAGCCTAGCAGCAGTGGTGATTCTTCATTGGTGTCCCAATCTTCAAACCTCTAAAAGCTAAACTTTTCTCCAATTTCTTCTTTTACTCCAAAATATAAACTAAGAATTCTAATTCTAATATGAGAAAGATGAGTGAGAAGTGACATGCGTTATCCCCTTTTTTAAGCAAAAACTCTAGCATCAGCCACAAGACGAAGAAAGATGAAGAGACAAGAAGTTTAAGGCTCACATAGACTGTGGCCTTCACCACAAACTGTCCATGGTGACCTCTGTCTCTAAATTCTCTGGCACTTTTTTTCCTCCATAGGCTTGGTGACTTAGGGCCATCAGTTGGAGAGTCCTATCATATTCAATTAGGGGTCAAAACTGAGATAAAAAGGTCAAAAAGCCTACGAAACACAGAAAAGAACCATGCCCAAGTATAAGACGGGAATAAGAGTGTAAATTATAACATAAAATTCATAAGTCACCCTAAAAATGCAATAAAACGACCCCAAAATGAAGTAAACTCTAAGCACTTATTATATTAATACTAGGCCAACTTGGTTCAAGACCCTTACCAGTGAGATTACACCCAAACTCAGAACTTGCTTCGTATCAACCCCTCCCGCTTAAATAGGATTTGCCCTCAAATACTTGGGGTTAAAATGTCATGACATCAGCCTTGCTTGTCCTTTACGATTCTTGGATTTGAAATCACCCAAAGCACTGTGTACTTCTCTCCTCTTAAATGTGTAGTAATAGTTGAAGTTCTTTGGGAGAACATTACAGTAATGAGTAGCTCTCCTAGGACTTATAAGCTTATTGAAGATCTCAATACACTCATCACAAGATAACTCAAGCTCATCATACTCAAGAAAGGTGTCACTTTTGGCTTAATCACCCTAGTAAGGCCCTTCTCCTAACACCATTTTGATGGGCAGTGGGATCTTGGGGATGGATTCTTTTAGGGTTTCATCATCAAGCACTTGGTGAGCTATAAGGGGTAAAGATTCCACTCTCTCACTTGTGTTTGGCTTCACCATTAGATAGGAAATTCGAGCTTTGCTCTTACTAGTGGCACACTCTTCTCATGTTTCACTCTTGTGGGGCCTTTTTTTACTTCTCTTCATAGGTTTAGTATTGTGAGGTTCGGGTGGAGATAAAGGAGCCAATGTGAGGCTTTTGCCATTATGCTTGAGTGTATAGGTGTTAGCATGTCCATCATAGACTACATGGTTGTCAAATAATCAAGGCCTACCAAGTAACAAGTGACATGCATCCATAGGATGGATGTCACATAATATTTATCCACAATAGGGACCAATTGAGAATGAAATAAGAGTTTGCCTCGAACGGTGTAACGGCCCGAATCTGATATTCATGTAAATTAGTTGAATCATGTTAATTTTCAA
>NCQT01078856.1:17284-28558 GCA_002740465.1 Stenocereus thurberi | reverse complement strand
GCCCGTGCCTAGTAGCATGCCCGTGCCACCTGGTTTTACAGCTTTTTGTTGAGTAGAGGATCAGCACGGCCATCCTATGCCCTGTAGCACGACCATGCCCATTCATTATAGCAAAATCTCGTGAAAATCTCTCACTATGTCTTCAAGCATGTCTTTAGAAGAGAAGTTGGAGCAGGCTTTAAAGCTAAACACTAAAAAGGATGCCTAACTTGAGTGTTTAAGGAAACAATTGGACCGAACAATGAGGAAGAACTGAAGAGAGATCATACGCACCCCCACAGGAGGTGCTCACGAGCCTTCTGAAGAGGAAGGTGAGAGTCACCCTGACCCCAGCAAAGAAGAAGAAGAAGGGAGGCAACGAAGAAGAGGCCGAGTCAGGCAACAAACTATGGATTTCCGTGTCGAAATCCTGAAGTTTGAAGGACACCTCAATTCCGATGACATCTTGGATTGGTTAAACACGGTGGAAAGAGTGTTCGAATTTAAGGAAGTACTAGATGACAAGAGGGTTAAGCTTGTGGCCTTAAAACTGCATAAGTATGCTGCCATTTAGTGGAGTAATGTTCAGGCTAAAAGAGTTAGAAAAGGGAAGGGCAAGGTTAGGAGTTTGAGGAAAATGAAAGAAAAACTAAAAGCTAAATTTCTCCCATCCCATTACCTTCCAGATAATTACATCAAACTCTATAACCTTAAACAAGTGTCTAAAAGTGTAGAGGAGTACACCCGGGAGTTTGAGAGACTTATCCTGGTTTGTGATTTACGGGAGAGTGAACACCGAACCATTGTTCGATAATTGGGAGGGTTGAATGAATCTATAAGGAATGTTGTGAAGTTATAATATTATACTACCCTTGACGAAGTTTGTTCTCTTGCCCACAAAGTTGAACTCCAAAAGAAAACCAAACTTAGAAGAGAACCACCAAGGCCTTTGAACTGGAGTTTCCCTTTCAACAAGGGGAGTAACCCACCACCTCCTAAACCATAAAATACCATCCTAGTTTCCTCTAGCCATAAAACAAATGATCCAAACCCCCTTAAAATCCATTTGAGAAGCGGAGATGTTTCAAATGCCATGGGTTTGAACATATAGCCTCAGAGTGCCCCAACCAAATGGTTATCACCTTGGTTAAATATGAAACCATGGAGGAGGAAGAAGGTAGGGAAGAGGAGGTTGAAAAGGAGATGGAGGGAATGAAGTTGGAAGGGGCGGATGAAGGAGAATTGCTTGTTCTTAGGAGAACTTTAAGTGGCCACAAGGATGCAGACTATGTGGTACAAAGGGAGAACATTTTTCATACACGTTCTACCATTAATGGCCATGTTTGCTCACTTATTGTGGATGGAGGGAGTTGTACTAATGTGGCATCAACCACTTTTGTGAAGAAGCTCAAGATCAAGGCTGAAGAGCACCCCCAACCTTCCTCTATCCGATGGCTCAACCAAGGTAAAGGATTACAAGTTTCCCCTAGATGCTTCATTTCCTTTTCCATTGGGAAAAGCTATCATGATGAATTATGGTGCGACATTATTCCCATGGATGCTTATCACATCCTTTTGGGAAGGCCTTGGCTCTATGATCAGAAGGTAAAACATGATGGATTCTTAAACACTTACACCATCCACAAAGATGGCTGGAAAATCACCCTAGCCCCCTTAGCCCCACAAAAAGTCATCAAGCCAAAATCCAAAGAAACACATAAGGATGGGGAGGTTTACCTTTCTTTCCTTGAACCTACCCTTTTGGCTGAGCACCATGAGTTCAAACCCCTCAAAGAAATGATTCTTTACACCCCCACTCATGACCAAACCGAAGCTCCCACACATCCTCTTCCCCTTAAACTGTTACAAGATTTTCCACATGTCTTTCCCAATGAAATTCCATCTGGGTTACCTTCTAAAAGAACCATTCAACACCATATTGACCTCATCCCTGGAGCCATTCTTCCCAACAAGCATGCATACCGAATGAACCCCAAGGACACCCAGGAGATTCAGAGACAGGTGGAAGAGCTCATTTCAAAAGGACTAGTACATGAAAATCGAAGTCCTTGTGCCATTCCTGCCCTTCTTGTTCCTAAGAAGAATGGTACCATGAGGATGTGCGTAGATAGTCGGGCTATCAATAAGATCACCGTTAAATACTGACACCCCATTCCAAGGTTAGAGGACATGCTCGATGAGCTCCATGGATCCATGTACTCCTCGAAGATTGACCTTAGAAGTGGTTACTACCAAATCCAGATCCGAGAAGGTGATGAATAGAAGATGGCGTTCAAGACAAAGGAAGGCCTCTATGAATGGTTGATTATGCCATTTGGGCTCTCCAATGCCCCAAGCACTTTTATGAGATTGATGAACCAAGTGTTCAAGCCTTTCCTTAACAAATTTGTGGTGGTCTACTTCGATGATATCTTAATTTATAGCAAGACTGAGAAGGGGCACTTCGAGCTTCTAAAGCGAATAACAGAAGTCTTAGAGCAAGAGAAGCTTTATGGGAATCTCTAGAAGTGCACCCTCTTTGCTCTTGAAGTGGTATTCCTTGGCTACATCGTCTTGGCTAATGGGATACAAGTAGATCCCAGTAACGTGGAGGCTATTAAGTCTTGGCCAACACCTTCTTCTATGCATGATGTTCGGAGTTTCCATGGGTTAGCTTCCTTTTATAGGAGGTCCATCGGTAACTTTACCTCTATTGCAGCCCCCACGCCTGAAGTTCTCGAAGGTACCAAGTTTGAATGGACTAGCCAAGCCCAAAAGTCCTTTGAAGAACTCAAGGAGAAACTCAGTCAAGCGCCGGTACTAACTCTACCATCTTTTAACAATGTCTTTGAGGTAGAGTGTGACGCTTCCGGAGTGGGAATTGGCACCATATTATCTCAAGAAGGCAAGCCCATCGCCTACTTTAGTGAGAAGCTAAGTGACTCAAGGAGGAGGTACTCTACTTATGTTAAGGAATTCTTTGCTATCATTTGTGCCCTTGAACATTGGACTTACTATTTGATAGCCAATGAGTTCATATTACACTCCAACCATGAAGGCTTAATGTACATTCAAGGCCAACATAAGTTAAACTCAAGACATGCCAAATGGGTGGAGTACTTGCAGTCCTTCCATTTTGTGATCAAGCACAAATCTAGAAGACTCAACTAAGGCGCGGATGCTCTTTCTAGGAGACACCTTCTTTTATTCCAACTTAGAGCATGTGTGCTTGGATTTGAGCATCTCAAGTCCTTGTACAAACAAGATGAATATTTCAAGGAGTTATATAAGTCTTGCCAATCTCACCCTCAAAGAGGCGTTTCCATCCATGACGGATATTTATTCAAGGGAAATCGTCTTTATGTACTAAGGTGTGGTACCCATGAACTCATTCTTAGAGAAGTTCATGGAGGATCTCTCGCCAGCCACTTTGGAGAAGACAAGACATACATCATAGCCAAAGAGCACTACTTTTGGCCCCACATGCTCAAAGATATTCAAGGCCTTATCAAGAGGTGTTCCATTTGTCAAATAGCCAAGAGCCATATGTTATCACAAGGTCTTTATACTCCATTGCCTACTCCATAAGGACCATGGCTAGATGTTAGCATGGATTTTGTACTTGGACTCCCACGGACTCAACGCAACAAAGATTCCATTTTGGTTATTGTNNNNCAGATCTCAAAAATGGCCCATTTCATAGCTTCTTACAAGACTAATGACGCTTCCCATATTGCCACTCCATATTTCAAAGAGGTGGTGAGATTGCATGGCATTCCTCTCTCTATTGTTTTCGATAGAGACTCAAAATTCCTCAGCTATTTTTGGATTTCTCTTTGGAGGAAGTTGGGAACCAAACTGAAGTTTAGTACTACATGCCACCCTCAAACGGATGGACAAACCATAGTGGTGAATTACACTTTGGGCACTTTGCTTAGAGTCCTTGTGAAAAAGAATTTGAAGACTTGGGATCTACTACTTGCTCACGCTGAATTTGCCTACAATAGAGCACCGAGTAGAACCACCAATGAGTCACCCTTCAAGATTGTGTACGGACACAATCCTCTTAGTCCCCTTGATCTACTACCCATTCACTTGGAGAAAATGAATGTTAAAGCCAGCAAGAGGGTAAAAGAGATCCAAGACCTCCACAAGAAGGTCCAAGAACAAATTAAGAAGGCAAATGAGAGGTACCAAACTCAAGCAAACAAGAATCGTAAGCAGGCTATATTTAAGCATGGAGATCCAATTTGGGTTCACCTTAGGAAGGAGAGGTTTCCATCAAAAAGGAAATCCAAGCTCATGCCAAGGGCCGATGGACCATTTGAAGTCCTTGAGAAAATCAATGACAATGCTCTCAAGATTGATCTACCCGGAGAGTATGGGGTTTCTTGCACTTTCAATGTCGCGGATCTTAAGCCCTACAATGATGATGATAAGCTTATGAATTTGGGGGCAAATTCTCTTCAACAAGGGGAGGATGATGCACCCTTGGTGGACCAGCCCAAGTCCCAGGATGTTCAAAAGGTTCTTAAAATCGGGAGAGACCAATTTCAAGACCAGGAGGTATTATTGTCCAGTTCTGCCCAGCTAAAGTCTCATGTTTCTGACCTTAGTTGCCTAATTGAATGACAAGTTGAACCATTCTTTTTACCTTTTCATTTTAGTTCCAGAAATAAGCTTTCCAATAAATCAAGAATCAGGTCGTTTGGACTTCGTTTGTCTGTTTAAATCAGCCTTCAAATCCCAGCTATCAAAACTGACAGGATGGTCCAGAATTTACTCGGTTTTGGAGCAATGTTTTCATGGCCCATAAATTCACTTGGGAACCTGAAGTTATATTTTTTGGACACCTTAGTAAGTTATCTTGATGCTTAAATCGATAAATCAGCCGAAGGAAGTGTGTAATTATGCTTAACGGAAGCATTTGGTTTTGCTAGACTTTTCGATTATAGTTCTGGAAGCTTGGATTGTTTGGCCCATATCTTTCACCTAGCAGGTCGAAATCCAATGAAACTTATTCCATTGGAAACTATACTTCGTAAGATTTCTAGGGATGCCAATTTTTTCCAATTTGGATCAGTACCCACAAACTTATAGCCCAGAGAAGTTGACCTTGCTGCTGGTTGTAACGCATGCATTGAATGCACGCTTGATTCGTTTTCCCTACAGTTCTAAATGCTCAACTTTTAGCATTTCCAGAGTTGGTAGCACCTATTTGGAGTATTTGGAAGGTTTCTACATTAAAAGGAGGAAGTCCTAATGGCTTGGGTTCTTGAAGAGTCATTGTTTTAGTTGCTTGTCTTAATTTCTTGTCTTTTTGTTTTCCCTTTATGATCTTTTCGTTTTCCCTAGGGTACAATTGCAATGTACGTCATTTGTTAGCTGAATTTTAGAGTCTTGGGTTTTCCTATAAAACCCCAGCCATGTGTTTTGAGAAAAACCAATTAAGTTATGAGTTTTTCAAGTAGGGTTGAGTGTTATCTTCCTTGTTTGCATCTCTCTCTTGCTTATCTCTAGCTTTACTCACTAGAGTGGTGTTCAAGAGGCCTTCTTGATCATTTGAGTGGTGATATCTTATCTCACTTAATCTAGAAGTTGAGCTCTAAGCATCTTGGTGGTGATATCTTTATCCAAGATCCTTAGCTTGTGTTCTTTCATTATTGATTTCTATCCAAACGACGTTCACTCTTACGATCCCTTTTGTATCCTTCATCCTTAAGAACCAAGAAGCGCATCACCAAGCCCCATTAATGGCAAATGCTAATTTCTTAAAGAGCATGACATTGCTCATCTTAGCAAGAAAACTTGTAAATGAGTTATCAGTCAAGGAAATGTCCATTTTCACATAAAAATATGATTAAACCTCTTTTAAGAATTCACCAGTTGTAACTTAATCATAATTAGTTTCACTTAAAAGCACTCAATATCTATCAATACATCACTTGCCTTTGTTTTACTAAATTCATTTCAAGTTCACATCAACTAGAACCTTTAAAATGAGTTTGCAACCTTTGCTTGCACCTTATTAACTTGACGGGTAACATTTTAGTGTTTTGGCTAATTCTTAAACCAACAGAATGATTCAGTTAAACTGTTCAGCTGAATCATTCAGCAAACCTTTTTGTTGCCCTTAGTTCAAGGTGTGGCAATAACCAAGGCCCTAGATGTGACAAGATAGGGCAAGTATGGTTTACTAGAGTAAAGTGGGGTAGGAGCAAGTCGCTGCTTGGTTCACGAACCTGGTTAACTACTGAACCTGGTTAACTACTGAACCCATTTGTTGAGCCGTTCAATTCACTTTTCTATTTTTTCATGTAACTCCTTGGAAAAAACGGCACGACCTTATGCTGGACATAATAGAGATGCCAATGCCAAGACCATTAGGTAATATGCAAATTTTAGCAATTAGCAATCGATAAAACTGAATTAGAATAACAACACATACACTTCATAAATTGAATAAACACACAAACCCGAACTTGTTCACTACACTTCCAATAAGTGACCTTAGAATCATCTCAAATTCAACTTAATGAATTTTAATTAACTTAATTAATCTACTTTCAACCCAAGAACTCTCCCAACTCATTAGAATTTCAACTTAATGACCAAATCATATACCCATCAATAAATCAGAAATTCTTTGCAAATTAGTAATTATATTTAGGGATCAATAATCACTCGCCTTAATCCAAACTTGAGGACTCGGTTAATAGGTTAATGAACAATTTCAATACTGGGTCGAGTCATGCATCCCCCCTCCCAACTGCTGGTCCGCACACCTTCTTCCCTCGGTACTGTTACTGCCTAGTTCACCCCCTTCTCTTGTTGTACTGCCTTTCTTCTCCTTGTCGCTCCTTTGCTTTCGCAGTCTCTCTCTACCTTGATTTCTCTCCCTTTTCTCTCTCTTGGTCTCTTTCTCTCTCTAGATGGTGACGTCATTTGTGGGGTTTAAGGTTGAAAGAGAAGGTGAGTGTCTGTGTGTCGTGTTTTCTTTCTGGTGAGGGAACCTAGCTATTCGAAAGAAAGGGGTAGCCTTCTTCTTCTTTTTTTCCAAAGTAATAAACACAAAGAATGGGTTTAGGCCTAAATGACCAAGCCCACCTGATTTCTCACATTGAATAGCCCAACCTATTGTGCCAGTCATGCACAATCTCATCTCAACCACATTTCGACAAACTCGCTAAATTACCAAAATCATCTAATAACTCAAGACAATTTAAAAAACTAATTCACATAGATTAATATACTTAATTTACACGCAAAAATTGGTCTAATATAACTACTATAATGAAACATAGCTAATAAAATTGTGTCCTTCATAATTAACTCTAATTGAAATTCCCCTATTATTATAGATGGATAACAATGGATTTTAATTTCCAGTGGTTAGACGACTTTTACTCCATATACTAAAGCATAAGGGGTTGATTGTGTTGGAGTCCTTTATGTGGTTCGATGTGCCCAAAGAACCTCCCCTAGTTTCTCATGTTAACCTCTCTTGTATTTTGACACCACCTTTTTCAATAGGTTGCATAACGTTTTTGTTGAAAACTTCTGTTTGGCCATTTGGAGGTGCGTGGTATGTTGACAACTTAGCTTAGCAAACATGAATTTCTCCCAATGATTAGTTATCCAATTGCAGATGAACGATTTGCCATTGTCTGCGATAATATATAAACACATGCCATATCAGTAAATAACATGCCCGATTGAAGTCAACAACAATCTCCTTTTTAGCCTTTAATGCAATAGCCTCTACAGATTTATAGAACTAGTTGGTGGCAGTGAGCATGTGTAAGTGGACAGCAGAAGATTTAGGACCGAGAGGTCCTACAACATCAAGTCCCCATGCCTTTAAAGGCTAAGGTACTACGGTTTGATGGTGGTTCTACAGGTTGGTGAATGAAGTTAGCATGGAAATGAGACGTGTTACACCTTTATAGTCAATACGATCATGCACCATGGTAGGCCAATAATAACCCATTCTTTAGACATGATCATGTAATTTGGGTCCTGATTGATGTCCACCACACACACTAGCATGGTCTTCTTCCATTACTTATTTCCTTTCATCTTCATCTAAGCATTGTAACCAAAGACCAAGGAAAGAGTGTCGCTACAATGTTCCTTTGTAATAGCGAAAGTGTGAGGCCCTACATTGGATTATGTTTTATGCCTCAAGTCACTTGGCAAGTTACTATGTTTCTAGTAGTCAATACATGCTGGCACCAATCTTCTCTATCTAGCTCACAAACAAAGACTACTTTGACTTCTTCGTTCCAGTCATCTTCAGGTGATATAACTGCCGATTGGCCAGAAAACTAAAAAGGCCATGTGCTCTCTAGACCCTAATGCTAAAGTGGCTGTAAAGTTTGCAAACACATCAATTGTCTTGTGCAGACTTCTAGGGACATGTTCAACATGTTCCAACTTAATAGTTTTTAGCCTATCCAATAGTCGTAAGGCACGTTTTATGATATAGGATAACATCTTCTTTTTTCACTCGAAATTCTTCTGGAAGTTTATTGATGACCAATTATGAGTCACCATCAACATCAAGGTCTTTGAACCGCATCTCAATTGCCATTTGAAGGCTTAGTATGAGTGCTTGATATATAGAGCATGCCTAGGTTAGCAAAAATAAATATGAAAGAATGTGCCTTTGAGAGGGGACAAGCACGAGTTCTGCTCCCACACCATCATTGGTGCGTAGCATCATCAAAGTACATTTCCTATATCAGGTAGTAAGGAGGCCTCTATTTGCATTGTGATGTAAAGAAGAAAAGGCTTGCCAAAAACTAGTGCCCCCTACATTGGAGGACTTGACAAGTACATTTTGAGGCGGTCAAAAGCCTTTTGACATGAGTCATCCCATTTGAAATGTGCACCTTTTTCAACGAGGTGGCTTATAGGGGGACAATGACCAGCAAGAATTGTTACGAACCTTCTGATGTATGCAGAGCGTCCTTAAAAACCCTAGAGTCCTTTAAGGTTCTTTTGTTGAGGCATATCTCAAACTGTTTTTATCTTATCTTGGTCAATTTCAATACCTCTATGTCAGATAATAAAACCAAGAATTTCCTATAGATAACACCAAAAGTGCACGTTAATGGATTCACCTTCAGTTGGCACTATTATAATCTTCCGAAGATTTAGTGGAGATCTCACAAATGAACTGATCTCTTTTTGGACTTAACCACAAGATCACCCATATAGTATAACACAGTATTGTGCAACATGCCTTAAAAAATTATTTGCATCGTCATCTGATAGGTTACTCCTGCATTTTTGAAGCCAAAAGGCATTACATTACAACAAAAGATACCCATCAGCGTGCAAATTGCTTTGGTCTCTTGATCTGCTAATGCTTTTTGAATTTGGCTATGGCCTATGGTGCAATCCATGAAAGATAAGGCTTTGTGGCCAGTGGCAGCATCAATAATAAGCTCAGTCACGGAAAGCAAAAAGTCATCTTTCGAATACACATCATTAAGGTCTCGAAAATCCACACAAATGCAAAGTTAGCGAGTTTTTTCCCTTATTACGATGGTGTTTGCAATCCAGGTTAAGTATTTCTCCTCATAAAATAAACTCGGCATCAATGAGCTTGCTTAACCCCTTTTCAATTTCCAGTAGTAAATCGGGGCCAAAACATTATTGAGGTTGTTTTTTAAGTGAAACACACCTTTTAATGGACAAGTTGTGAACCAAAGCCTAAGAGTTTAATTGGCATTTTCTTATAACTCCATACGAATATATTCTTGTATTTAGAGCGAAGCTTAAAGCAATCTTCTTCATCCATGAACGCCAACATGTCATTCACATAGATAGGGTGAGGGACTTGCATATATCTAAGCTTCCACTCCTTTAGCTTACCAACCTTGGCTTGGCCCATTTCTTAAAGGTTGTGGTGCTTTAACGAGTTCTATTTTAGAATCTGAAGTTGTCGACCCCTTAAACTATGACATTGTTAGGAGAAGTTTGTTCCTCCTCCTTAGTTCTTTCTTTTGAGCTGGCATTGGCCCCTTGGCTAGTGAGAAGTAGAGTATGCCTCTTTACTTTTTAGAGAGCCATCTGTCTTTACATCCTAAGGAAAAATATGCTTAATACATAAAGGAATGGAACATTAAAATTCATTTATTTTGCCAAGGTAACTTAACACTGAATTTCTCTTTGGTGAGGATGGTGAGCTTGATGACTTCTCACTTACCTTGATTCTGTTAAAGACAGAGGATTTAGGCTGGTCTCTCCTTTTAACTTATTAAAGACATAGGACTTTGAGGTTTTTCCCTTTCTCATATTGCAAAATAGAGAAAGGCATTATTGCAATGTGTAATATTATAACCTGTCAAACACCGATGATTTTGGGTTGCCGTCAGCATTTTCACCCTCACCATCATTCACCTTCTTAGGTATCATATATTGTGTGAATGGTTGTTTATCATTACATCATCCTGAAATCCTTGTGGGCTTGGGTGTTAAGTAACCCAGTCTAATTTTAGGTGTTCTAACTTCATCTACTTGATTATTTATCATCTTTTATATATTCTTAAGTCCGTATGACTTACCTTCGATAACATGCCTTAAAGATGTTGGCTTACTAAAGTCATAACCAAGCTGTTTCATTAATTTATATGCATTTAGGTCAAACACATCAATAATGTGCATTCTTGGCAAGTCGCCTTCTCCTTGGAGTGAGCCTTTAGAAGAAGCAATGAAACCAGGGAGAAAGGCCTCAGTAAATTTTCTTTGGTTTGGCCTATGCTTGGGAAGCACCCTTTTCTCTGAGAATATGCCAACTGGCTTCCTTGAAGTTGATCTTAGCCTTTGTTGTGTTAAGAATTATACATTCATTAAATGCTGATTCACCATCCTTTCGACGTGACTTATGAATGTACCCAAAGACTGGCGTTGTTAGGTTTACTGCAAAGATTGTGCATTTGATAGGAGCAACTAAAATTATCTACTTATTTTCTTCTTATTGGTGTTATTTTGGCTTGGTGTTTCCATCACAACATCTTATGGAGGTGCAAAAGTCTCTTTGGTATTCTTTACACTACTTTTTCTTATGAAGAATATAGTGGCCGACATAGTTTCTTTTGGTGTAGCATCTTCCTCGAACAACTTTGTATCAACAAAGTATAACTCGTATCGACTTCGTATCCTGATAGCACTTAGGACATCAGTACAAGGTTTTTGTTACCAGTCTATGTTCATGGAGCCAGGGACATCCAAGCAACAACTTGTATGAAGTCTTGGAAGCTATCGCACTAAAAATTATTGATGTTG
>NCQT01078856.1:755-16214 GCA_002740465.1 Stenocereus thurberi | reverse complement strand
AGCTTCTTCTAGGTGCTTTGGCTCGAGAAGTTAAATGGCACCTTTCTCAAGTAAGTCATCTAGCATGCTCCACAAATCCGAGTCGGGGAATAAGTACTTCTTTTCCTGAAGCTATTTTGGTATAAGGTCCATCTTTGTTGCATACATAAATGGCATGCTCTTCTTGTCCTCTAATTTAGTCTTTCCCATAATCCTAATTGGCTCACCTGTAGAGATAGACATCACCTCCTTACTTATGCTCTTAGAGAACTTAACATTTTTCTTTAATTCAATTTCATCCTTCTTTGATTCAATAGAACAGAAGGAGTTGCCATGGCTATTAGCTATGGTGCCCTGCATGTCACGTGCCTTGGTTGCCAATTCTTACAAAGTCCTAGATTTTGTTATTTATTGGACATATAGCAAATCCCACTCCATGCCTTGGTTACATATTTTAATAGCAGAAGCTTTAAATAGTCGATCTTTGCACTCAAGACTAAGTGTGCGATAGCAGTTTACATAGTCAAGAATTAGCTCATCCTCCCCTTATTTTGTTTTTTCAGCTCAATTATACTGATGGTGTGTTAGATGCTGTAGAATCCTTTAAGGAATTCTTGCTCCATTTGTTCCAAAATATAAATGGACTCGGGTTCTAAGCCATTTCACTAATCAAAGGTAATGCTTTTCAATGTGTGGACAAACTACTTTATTATGAAGTCACCATCAGTCCCATCACTATTGTGTGTCTTAATGATGTATGATATGTTTTTATAGGTTACCCTTCCGATCAAACTGGTGGAACTTAGGAGGCTAATAACCATAGGGCATGCAGAGAGCATTAACCATCTTGATGTAAGGCTCACCTCCTTCTAGTTGTGCTTTAACTGCGTTTGCCATCAAGTCTTGGATTTGATTGACAATCATCAATCCTAATGACCCGTCATTTTTAGGCTTACAGCTTTTCTTGGGTTGCTCCCCCTTGTTAGAAGCTTCACTATAGATTGACACTTTTTCCTCTTCTTCACTCTCTGAGTCTTTTGCGGAAGATTGAGCTAGCCATTTTTCCATCTTCTTAGTCAGCTTAGCAACATTTTCCTCTAAAAGCTTGATGCATGCTTCCTTTTCTTCACTCTCTTGGTGAGTTGTTGTAAGATAGCCTTCATAGTAGCCATCTCCTCTGTCCAATTGCTTGCTTATGTCATCATAACTAGTTTGGCAGTAGTTTTTGCAGACTTAACTTCATTTTTAATAAGAAAGCCCCTTTTAGTGTGGTTGTGGAAGAGTCTCTGCTATAATAGCCTTCTACTTCATAGATTGGAGATTGAAGCTTAGTTTGGTTCTGAACTTCATTAATCCAAGATGACGTTTTTTGCTTCATCTTCAAGTCTTGCAGTTTGGGTGCAGGTGTCACTATTTGCCTGGCGATGGTCACTGTAGTAGCTGTTGTCATGCTTTTTATCACCATTCTGTGGGTTCGCGTGCTGAAGGCGGTGTCAGCTTTGTAGAATCTACAAATGAGAGATTAGGCTCTCCTTTTCTTTGAAGATTGGGAGGCAACATTCTTGTGGCCATGTCTTCTTTGAAGAGGATGCTATTAAAACTTAAAAGCTTTGATTTTTAAGAATAAGAGATTAGAGGTTAAGATTGTCCCATTAAGGATACCAAAATTTTATAAACATAAATTTCAGGCCTAAAATAAATTAGATAAGAAATTGAATAACAAATTAAACTTTTGTATTGATACTGTATACATGGGCACGATCTCTGTATTCAATAGAATTAAAGTTATCCACTAATTTGACCTCCTTGGTTGAGTTTAAAGGAACTTATCTTGATAGAAAGCCTAAGTGGCTTAATCCCAAACAAGAAAAGGTACCTGGTCTTTGAGGGAGGATAGCATGCTTGAGGTGCTTGGCATCTTCCTCTTGACAGAGAATGTTGGAGCGTTCAAATTCATAGGATGTCCACCCCCAGAACAAGGGGAAATGGAGGTCTATTTGCAGCAAAATTCTTTCCTTCTCCCTTAAAGGTCAACATGGGCCTCGACCTCTTTTGGTTTACAATTAGGCTTCAGTTTAAATCCATTTGACTTAGGAGTCCATGTTGATTAGGTATTTGAGTAACTAATTTATTAACTTGGTAGTTTGTTGAGATGTCGATACAATCATCAAGTTAGACTGAAAGGTTTATCCTTGATTAGACTTTGAAAAGGGATAAACGGGCCCTCGACTGGCATTTTGATTTAGGAGTCTCATAGGCTTTGACTTGGGAGTCGCTTTGGTTTTAATTGTGCATTGACTTGGTAATCGACGTGGGCCTTAAAGGGGCTTTGATTTAGGAGTCAAATTGGGCTCGAGCTATGACTTATGAGTCAATTTGGGCTTAATTAGATTAATAAGATGGTTAAGCCAAATGATTAATTTGACCTTACCTCTTGGTATGGCACACATTTTTTTTTTTTTTTTTAATGCCGACAATCATATCATTATCAGCATTGCCTTAATTTTGATTGCCCAACTTTGTGGTTAACCTAGTTTCATTTGGAGCAAAGTGTCGCTCTTTTAGTGAAAGATTTAGCTGGATGTCAATCACTGAAATGAAATTTGTATGACACTCATTAATTAATGGATCAAAGATCAGAAACTGCTATTATTCTAAATTGCATGGAAGACTAATCAAAATCTATCATTTAGCACCCTGGAACTTCTTGCAAAGGGATCCCAACTCCCTCGGATTTTACTATCAAGCATTGAGTTTACATAAAAGCTCTTGGTAGCAGCTCCACAAGCTAATAATTAACTAATAAAAGTATTAGAAGGTACTTTTTAATCCTTAAATTATTTATGAACTACAAATCATCATATGATGCGTTAGGGTAGAACCGTATGAATTAGAGCACAGGTTACAGGACTAGAATCTCCCCTTCTTTTCAGTGGGTTTTTGGTTTTCATTTTAATATTTTGTTAAATCATATGTCTTCATAGGATTATAGTCTCCGTAATAGGTTATGCTGTAAATTAAAGTTCTTGAATTATTTCTTGTTCTTTAAAATGTTGTAGTTTTCAAGCTTACAAGTGTTAACCCCCTTAGACAAAATGTGGCCAAAAAACGACTATCGTTTGATCAATGATGTGTATTAATCTCCTTTTCACTTAAATTTTGATAATTTAATACTTCAAAGAAGCATAGCTATGATTTACATTGGATTTGAGAATTTTAGTAATTAAAACTTTACGAATTTGGTTGCTAATAATGTGAAATTTATAGTTCTTCTTTACTAATGGAATATTCTTAACAATTTGAATAAAAATTTTCACCTAGCCCTTTACAAACAACAAAGATGTCGTCTACCCAGAGAGAAGCTCACCTCTGCACCTGAAGTCGCTTGTTGGTTGGTTATATTTAGTATATTTTGACGAAAGCCAAAAAGATAATTATTTATATAGTCAATATATTGATATGTTCAAAGTGTGCTTGATATGTGCATGATGTATGTAGATATTCTATATGTTCTTAATATACACGATATTACTTTTTATTGCCTTTGACCATGTGATGCATATCTTATATAGCCCAATCCACTTTTATAAGTGTAATTTTTCTCTAAGTCAGTATTTAAGTAAATGATATCAAAGTGAATCGATCTGACCTTGAAATACATGACTGAATGATAACATGTGTTGTATATGTGATTTAACATGTTGAATGAGCCTTGTTATTTGCTATATTTGTGCGATGAAAGTGTCATGATTATAAGCTTCAATGTTAGTTTGTCAAAGTGATGTAACTATGGAGGGAATTTAACCAACAGTCAAGTCTGATTTCAAATGCAAAGAAAGCAGGCTGAAATCATAAGAGAGTATAAGGAGAATCCGAGAGAGAGTGAGGGATAATTGTAAACTGAACTCTTAATAGAATACAGATATTACCACCAAGCTTGATTTTAGGGCCCTTGAGCTTAATTAGGATACATATATCATCACCTAATCCAGGCTTAAGACTCACTTGATCACCACTTTAACCAGCCTAGTTGGAGATTAGCATGTTAAGTATTCGGTTTATGTAGGGAGCAATGCTCTCTTTCTTTCTTCCAAAATGTCAAAATTGATTACAAAATTGAAGTACACAGCCCTTATAACCTAGCATATAAGTGCACACAAGCTGCTCAAGTTTAGGGAGTGAAGCTTCTTTAAGATTAGGAAAGCTCCTAATCTTGCTTAGTTCACGGTTTAAGCTAACCCATGAGACACTAAACTAATTCCTAGCTTAATCTTATTAATTACAACCATTAAATCTATTTAGTCATGACGATTAAGGTTAAGCTAGAATAATCAAGTAATTAAGCAAAAAGGTTACGAGTCATGTGTTAGAAAAGAGGAGAAACTGCTTGCTCCCGATTATGCTTTATGACTGACTAGTGAGCTTGTTTCTACCTTTTCCTCCTTGATTTTCATTGGATCTTCAATTGATTGCTTCATAACTGTGTCTAAGGCTTCATTAACTGGTTAATCATGCTGATAGGTAGAGATTGGATGCCTAGAATGACATCAATCACCAAACATACCAATTAGGTGCAATCGGGCAGTTGCTGGCAATTTACGGGCATTATTTAGAGGCCAACTTTCTCATGTAAACTGTGGGCACGATTTGGATTGCCACACATGGTTGGAAACCCCCAAATGTCTTCTAACTCCTCTAAGTGGAATCACACATTTATGACCTCATTTTCTTTTACAAAATGTCAAAATATTCAGATTGATCTAAATGAGGTTCTAGCCTACACGGTTCACAAAAATGACCTGGTTCTTCATCTTCCACTTGACTTAACCAGAACTTCTTAATTGGATCAGGTAGTTAACATCTTGGGGACCCAAGATATACAAAAAATTGGAACTTAAACATCATAGAGGCTTAAGTAAGTAAGAACACAAAACTGGGCTTAAAATATGCCTTGAACCCAGATGCTTCTCCTCGTATCCTTTACAAAATGTGAGCCATCCTTCGGAGTTGAGACCTTGTTCTTAGGCTTCTTAGACTTGAATAATCATCCTTAAGGTCCCGACACTGTGTGTAGCATCGTGCGTTTTGTTGCATGGTGTAAAGTGAGCCATCTTTGAGAACCCATTCACCACCACAAATATGGTATCTTTGTTCCTTTATGTTGTAGGTAGACCCAAAATGAAATCCATCCTTACATCAACCCAAGGTAAAGTAGGAACTAGAAGGGATGCATATAAGCCATGGGGAAGGGTGTAAGTTTTGGCAACTTGGCACATACCACATCTCCTTAGGATGTCTTGAACATCGTTCTCAATTCCTGGCTAGTAGTAGTGTTACCTTAACACGATTAAGGCCTTGGACTCTCCAAAATAACCATCCAAAGAACAACTATGCATCTCTCTAATCAAGAGCCCACAGTTGCGACACTTAGGGATACATAACTGAGTACCTTTAAATAGAAAGCCTTCTTGGGCTAAGAAATCTCCCTTAGGGAGATTTTTGCACATAGAATACAACTCCCCAAGCCTTCATCATTAGCATATAAACCTTTTAGATGCTCAAAACCTAGTACACGAGCATCTAACTGAAAGAAACGCAGGTACCTCTAGGATGAAGCATCGGCTCCTTGATTAAGTTTTTCAGATTTGTGCTTGATTATGAAATGAAATGACTGGAGATACTCTGCCCATTTAGCANGGCGTGAGTTTAACTTGTGATGGCCTTGAATATACTTCAAAGCCTCATGATCAGAATATAAAATAAACTCAATTGCATCAAGGTAATGACTCCAATGCTCTAAGCACCTCACGATAGCTTAAAACTCTTTATCGTAGGTGGAATACTTTCTTCTTAAATAACACAATTTCTCATTAAAGAAGGCTAGAGGTTTACCTTCTTGAGTAAGAACACCACCTATAACAACTCTATAGGCAACTTCAAAGACCTACTCAAAGCACAGCGAAGCAAGAGCGGGTGCTTCAGTATGTTTCTTCTTACTTCTTCAAATGTAGATTGGGCTTTGGGGGTCCAAATAAATGATGTTTCCTTAACAACCTCAGTCATGGGAGCTATGATTGTGCTAAAGTTCCTTATAAATCTCCTATAAAAAGATGCCAATCCATGGAAGCTTCGTACATTATGAATACTTTGTGGAATAGGCCGCGACTGAATGCCCTCAATCTTGCCTGCCTTAATGCCATCTCCAGTAACAATATAGCCTAAGAATGTTACCTCATGAGTGAAAAAGGCACATTTCTTAAGGTTATCAAAAAATTTCTCATGTTCAAGAACAAGCATGATTTGTGTGAGGTGATCTTGACGCTCTTGCTGATTCCTGCTATAAGTCAGAATGTCATCGAAGTGTACGACCACAAATTTACCAACATAAGATTCATTAACCTCATAAATGTACTAGGAGTATTTGAAAGACCAAATGGCATAACCAGCCACTCGTATAGTCCTCCTTTGCTCTTGAAAGTGGTTTTCCATTCTTCTCCTTCTCTAATCCAAATTTGGTAGTAAGCACTTCAAAGATCAATCTTTGAGAACTCTTGATAGCCATGTAACTCATCTAGCACCTCTTCAAGCCTAGGTATGGGATACCTATACTTAATTGTGATCTTCTTAATGACCCTGCTATCCACACACACGTATTCCTCCATCCTTCTTAGGAACTAATAAGGCAAGCACAGCACATGGATTCAAGGACTCATGAATCAAGCCCTTTGACATTATTTCCTTAACTTATCTTTGAATCTCCATGGCTTCCTTGGGATTCATTCTGCAGGTTGGCTTAGTTGGAAGGATATAATAGGAACAAGGTCAATGTGATGTTGGATATCTCTTTTGTGAGGTAAACCTGTTGGGATCTCCTCAGGGAACAAATGCTAGAATTTATGTAAGAGTGCTCTAGCTATAGGGTGAGAGGGTAAGGGGGTTTCTGGTTCATCATAGATACTTAATATCCACTCTTTAAAGGCCTTAGGCTCATGATAAGAGGCCTTTAGTAATGGCTCACTAAAGGTAAGAAGCAAATCAGATTGATAGGGTTTTATTTGAGGATTATCTTTATAGAGCTGAGATGGGGATAAAGGGACTAAGGTAATCTTCTTTCTCTCATTAGTAAAGAAGCATTGTATTCAAGAATCCATTGTGCGTTACCTTTTGGTCATACAACCATGATCTTCCTAGTAAGATATGAAATACATCCATGGGAATAACATTACACCAAAGTTCATCATGATAGTTCTTTGTAATAGAGACAAAAATGAGACACCAAGAGTTCAGTTGGATACCCTTGCTTTGATTCAGCCATTGGATGTTATATGGGTGTGGATGAGTCATGGTTTACAAGCCTCGTTTCTTAATCTTTCTAAGAGAAACTACATTAGCCCAGCTCCCTCCACCAATGATAACAGAACACACCATCCCTTAAACCGTACAATGGGAATGAAAGATGTTCTCCCTTTGCTTATCTTTAGCTCCCTTCTGGCTACTCAAAACTCTCCTCAAACCAACATTTCTCCTTCATCAACCTCCTCCACTAACTCTTCTTGAGTTTCCTTAAGATCATCCTCAAAATCTTCCTCTTTTTCCTCCTCCTCAGATACCTCCTTTACGGCTGTGCATTCAGCCAGTGTGATAATCTTATGGTTTGGACAGTCAAAGGCTACATGCCCAAGACCTTGGCATTTAAAGCACCGTCTCTTTCTCATAGGGATAGGATTAGGTCTATTTTGAGGGGTTTGGCTCTTTTGTGGTACTTGGGTTCTTTTTGGAAAGGAAAGGGATGGAGTCATAGGCTTAGGAATGGGATTAGAACTCTCCTTATTAAAGGGTTGGTTCCGAGGAAAAGGCTTTGTGTACTGATGTTTAGAGGGCTATTTTACCTTCTTTTGTTGCTTAACTTTGTAAGCAAGCACTTACACTTCATCAAAAGTAGTTTAAGTTTGCAAATCAACTACATTAGCATACCTAGGATCAAGGCCTCCTAAGTAGCTAACTATAGTTTTTTCTTCGGGTTCTTGGAGGTCACAATTAATAATAAGCTTCTTAAAGTCACGAATAGATTCCTCCACATTCAAGTTACCTTGTGCCAAGTTATGGAGTTGAGAATAGCAATCGTGGATATAGGTTTGGGGTAGAAAACGAGCCTTAAGCTTTGCCTTTATCTTCTCTGATGTCCTCATCTTTGCTTTTCAATCTCAAACTCTTTTGGCACATAGATTGGTTCACCAAAGGGAGGCGTATTTTCTGAGTCTTAAAGCCACCAACTTCACCTTCTTGTCTTCTGGAACATCCTTGTACTGAAAAACATGCTTAACTATGTGCATCCAATCTAAGAAGTCTTCATGATCGAGCTTACTTTCAAACTCGAGAATTTTAACTCTAAAGTCATTAGAGTTTACTTGTAACCTTTGTTCTGGTCTTGCCATTCTTAAGGGCTCATCTTCACTAGATGAATCCAAAGAGTGACTAGCTACCCATTCTTGTCTTCCAAGGCCAAATTCATGAGGCTCCTTGTACATCTTTTGCTTCTATTTCAAGAATGCATCAAGTTATTTTCTCAAGTACTCTTCTAAGCCTTGAGGTCTTGATCATGTTAAGCATCCTTATCGATGTTCTTCATCAATACCTTATTTTAAGCTGGGAGAGATTGACAGTTCTTCATAACTGCCTCACACTTTTCATATAAGCTCGTACTTGAACTCATCTTGTATCCGTGTATGCGTTTGGGTTGAAATGGGATTTGTGTTTAGATTTGATATGTTTATGAATCTGGAAGTGTGGGGGTATAATCGGCAAAGGAGAAACTTGGCTTTAATACAAATATGATGTAACTATATAGGGAATTTAACTAACACACAATTATCATTTCAAATGTAAAGAAAGCAAGCTGAAATCATAAGAGAGTCTAAGGAGAATCCAAGAGAGAGTGAGGGATAATTGTAAACTAAACTCTTACTAGACTACAATATCACCACCAAGCTTGAGTTTAGGTCCTTTAAGCTTAATTAGGATATAGATAACACCACCTAATCAAGGCTTAAGACTCACTTGGTCACCAATCTAACTGGCCTCGTTAGAGATAAGAAAGTTAAGCATTCAATTTAAGCAAGGAGCAATGCTCTCTTTCTTTCTTTCAAAATGTCAAAAGTGATTACAAAGGTCAAGTATGTAGCACCTTATAGCCTAGCATGCAAGCACACAAGCTGCTCAAGCTTAGGGAGTGAGGTTTCTTTAAGATTAGGAAACCTCCTAATCTTGCTTAGTTCACATTTTAAGCTAACCCGTGAGATACTAAACTAATTCCTAGCTTAATCCTTGTTAATTACAACCATTGAATCTACTTAATTATGAAGATTAAGGTTAAGCTAGATACTAATTAATCAATTAAGCATAAGGTTAAGCTAGATACTAATCAATCAATTAAGCAAAAAGGTTGCTGGTCATGTGTAAGAGAAGAGGAGAAAGCTGATTGGTCCTGGTTATGCTTTACGACTGACCAATTAGCTTGTTTCTGCCTTTTTCTCCTTAATTCTCATTGGTTCTCCAATTGGCTACTTCATGATTGTGTCCAAGGCTTCTTTAACTACTCAATCATGCTGCTAGGTAGAGATTGGGCGCCCAGGATGACATCAACCACTACATGCACCAATTAAGTGCAATCGGGCAATAGCTGGCAGTTTGTAGGGCATTGTTTGGATGCCACATTACTTATACAAAACGTAAGCATGATTTGGATTGCCACATATACCTAAAAGACCCTGGATGTCTTCTAACTCTTCCAAGTGGAATCATATGGTTATGACCTCATTCGCCTATTAAAAGCTTAACATACTCAAACTGGTCCCTAATAGGTTCCCGCCAACACAGTTTGTAAGAATGACCTTGTTCTTCATCTTCCACTTGACTTAACTTGAATTTCTCCATTGGACTATGTATCAACATCTTGGGGACCCATGATATGTAAAACATTAGAACTTAAACCTCATTGAGGCATAAGTAATTAAGAACACAAAACTAGGTTTAAAAATTGCCTTGAACTCGGACGCTTCTGTTTGTGCCCTTCACAAAATATGAGCCATCCTTTGGGCTTGGGACATTGTTCATGGACTTCCTAGACATCAATCATCATACTTAAGGTCTTGGCTAGATAGGGCTTCATCACAAATTATTTGGAATATGCATCTGGCTGATAGCATGATCTTGTGGGTTGAAAAATGTGCTTAATATGCTAGAAATACTTTAGGAATATTGTTTGCGTGCTTAGAGAAATTATTGTGACTGATTTGATTGTGAAATCATTATCTAAAGAATGATATGTTAAATTTGTAAAGCACTCTTTTAAATATTTTGATTACATATCTTCTAATGTACAAGTGCTCAATTCAATCCTTGATTACTTCTACAAAATATCTATATATACTAATTTATTAATTGTTTGAGTTGCTAAAATATATCTACTCATTTATGGTAAATATCTTCAGAAGATGTTAGCAAATATTACTTAATTGCTTTGGATAGGTATTTTACAAATGGGCAAAAATATTTTCTTTATTTTACTTGGTTAAGCAAGAAAAGCGATAGCCAAGCAAGGATTTCGTACATATTCATTTATGGTAGTTACAGTAGATTTTAGATCTGGTCAATGTCTTAGAGACACACTTTGGATTTCATAGTGTTATAAGTAATTTATATTTGACTAATTTGCTGAGATATTATCTTAATCTCTTGATATAGTTTGCCCTGAACTATTGATTTTGATATGATTATCGGATTCTCTCCAAAAGAATGATCAACTTATTTGGAAAGGAATATCATACTATCTTATAATTGATTTTAGTCAATATATTTAGAGATGTTATGAGCATAATTATTGGTATACTTATGTTATATTTTCAGAAGCTATCTTTGATATATCTTTGAAATATGTTATGGGGTTATTTTGATTGATTTTTTTGGGATTCCTGTCATTTAAAGCAAGATTTCTCATCCCAAGTTGGATCCTATATTGATCACATCATTACCACATCCAAGAGCTAAGTATGAAAAGTTTAAATCTGGAGGCAATGACATTGAAATCATGAAAGCACCAAATCATGTTATTTGGGGACTTAGTAAGATTGTGTGAAGATCTTATCCAACAATTATGTGAAAGATCACAAGCCTCCATAAAGCGATGAAGACCACGAAGCAAAAAGAATACTAGAGCGTATTGAGATAATCATATTGTACTCTCTTGTGATGATTAAATCTTTATATGGAGAACTTATAGCAAGTAAGTTAGAGAACTTACTTGGGTAGCTAAGTGTTGAGAGAAACAATAATTAGTGAATAACTCAAGCTACACTACAAAAGAAGTAGCTTTCACCAATAGATATCTAGAGAGAAAATGTAAGTTCTTTTGGTAAAAGTGAGTTTTTGTAACCGATTAAGTTATTTGTTAATACTAAAGTTTTAAATTTTGGAGGGTAGAATGGGTCCTAATATTTCGAACATATAAAAAATGGTGTGTTGGTAGTATTGTCATATTATGAACACTAAAGTTTTCTGTTGGTATTGCAATCATATTACCAACATACTCATCTATAAAAGAACTTTTGTTGGTATTAAGAAAGAATATTATCGTGGGAAAAATGAAATTACTATCTAAAAAATACGCATTTGACATTAAAATAAAACTGGACCTAATAAGGTAATAGCTTAAGTCTCTTTTTTTTCTTTTAATCAACCAAAGGTCTCTTACTTTGGTCTTTGTAGTAGAACCCACCAACGCCTAAATTGAATTAGGTTGTTTGTTTTAATCAACCAAAAAATAGCACAACGCTACGCTCTTAAACAGAGAAGCATCCGCGACTGTAGTTCTTCAAGCTCTTCAAGTCTTCGACCTTCAAAGCGTAAGCCTAGTTCATCTTCTTTGTCAATCGCCATTGTTGTTGGTTTCTTGGTGTTCGTGGAGTCAGAGTCTACGTAATTGTCATTGTTGTTTCTTTTGGATGTTGGATTCTGAAGGTTTGAAGGTATGTGTCGCTCCTCTAATCTTCTCTTTCAATCACCTCTAAGTTTTTGAACATCCGATTATATTATAGCAACCAATTTCCAAATGGTCTATTGCCAGAAAATCGATGGTTTGGTGTAAGAAAATAGGGCTAAAGGAAGTAATCAGGCTTGTTGGTGTTCAATTTGCAATCACTGAAGGTATTGTGTTTTGAAATTCCATTGAATTTGTTGGATTTGAAAGGGAATTTAGGCAGTAGCTAATTTGAATGAAGAGTTTTATGTGCTTTGGCTAGTAGAGATTATTTGAACCTGCAGAATTCTTGTAACCTCTCTTTGTCTCTCTCAAACTGGAGAGCACCCATATGTTAAAATTATTCCTCGGTGTACTCATCCTATTTTCTTACGTAATCTTCGTATTATTCTACTTTTACAAGAGAAAAAAAACCCAGAAATTGAAAAAGTAGGTAGTGAAATAACAGATCCATAATATAGAAACACTGGTAATGAGCAAAAAGAGGGGCTGATGTGTTTTAAAGGGGGTGAAGATTTTAGAATTCCTAACATTTTACATGCCCTAGGTGAATTTATTGGCAAATCAAGCTAATAGCACATTGCATAAAGCCAACTTATCAATCGATAATTCAATTTTGCTACTTAGATTTTTAAGGCCAGCTTGTACTGGGATGAGCACAAAAGCAATGGCTGTTGTTCATTCATTTGGTTGCTTAGACACCCTAATTTGGTCCCTCTTAGGGCATTGTCTATGGGCAGGCTTACTCAATTTATTAAAGGGAACTTTTATCTTGAATAATGCTTGCCTTTTTACTTCAATTTGTACCGGGTTTCTCTAAAATTGTTGTTTGGTGCTGTTGCTGAAGTGGATTCTTCTGATAATGTCATTTGGATGGAGAAATAATTTTGGATTAGTTTGCAACATTGTTTGGCATTGATTGGGAAGTCTGTTTGTCATGGGTTTTGCTACTTTTTCTTCAATTGTATATGATGAGTGGAAATGGGTAACTAAATATGGTTCATTAATGCTGGATTTTCCTTGGATTATCAAAAAAATGCTCGGAATTTTGGCTAGGAAATCTTATTGTAGTATTTTGTATAGTTTCTTGTTAACCCATGCTACTTTGAAATGCTGTAGTAATTAACAAATGCTTTAGTAACTAATGCCATTTGATAAATAATAAAGAATTAGTTATCTATATGTTAAATTAGCAAAATATTTTGTATAGATTCTTGTTGTAAGATTTTCATTCTTATTCCCCTCCCCCTCCTCCTCTCCCTCCCCTTTTTGTTGTTTTATTATTATATGGTTGAAATGCTTTAGTAATTAATAAATATAACAATTTGGTAATTGAAATACATAGGAACGTACTTGTCATTGTGGATGTGTTCAAGGATAAAAGTTGAGTGAATTTCAGGGGAATAGATGACGGATATGAGGAATGTTTAAATGCATTCCTTGATAAAGTGTTTATAACTTCTGCTGATAATAATAACATTCTACACCCATGTTAAATTTGTGCTAACAGCTTTTACGATGAGAGGGAAATTGGGAGAGGTCACCTTATCACGAAGGGGGTGCATGTTGATTATCATAAATGTATTTGAGTTTTCTATGGGGAGCTAACAATTAGTGATGATGATGCTGACGATTATATGGTAGATGAAGCATTTAATGATGAGAATTATAGATTATTTGAGCATGACATGTTTGATGTCATAGAAGATACTTTTGACTGGTATGAATCCAATCATCAGACTTAATAAATAGGTGAAGACCTTCTTTAAGTTAATTGAATATGCAGGTCAACCTCTTTTTCGTTGTTGTGAAGAGTTTAGTAAACTCTCATTTGTCGTTGAAATATATCATCTTAAATGTTTATATGGGGTGACTGACAGGGCGTTTGATGCTTTTGTCAAACTTTTTAAAAGAGCTCTTCCCAAAGACTTAATATTGCTCAACTCTTTTAAGCAAATGCAAAGTATCATTAAGCAATTTGGTCTTGGCTACCAGAAGATCGATGCTTGTCTGAATGACTGTGCTCTTTTTTGGAAGGACAAGGCTGAATTAAATACGTTCCCTAGGTGCGATGCTCTAAGGTACATAATGATAGATGATGGAGCAATTATGAAATTAGCTTATAGGGATCCACTTCCTGTGAAGGTTTTGCACCACTTTCCATTGATACGGAGACTTAAAAAAGTCTTTATGTCATCTAAGATGGCTTCCTTAATGAGATGGCATGCAGACGAATGCAAACAGGATGGCAAATTACGGCATCCGCCTGATGCTCATGCATGGAAAGATTTTGGTAATAAGTACTCAAATTCTACTCATGCTTAACAAAATGTTAGACTTTGCTTATCAACCGATGGGTTCAATCCATTTGGAAATATAAGTACTTGATACAGTTTATTGCCAATTATATTAATGGCATATAATTTGCCTCTATGGTTGTGGATGAAGCAACACTATATCTTTCCTTGATTGGTTATACCAAGTCTAAAGGCACCGGTAAATGATAATTGATGTCTTTTTAGAGCCTTTAGTGGATGTGCTAAAGGAATTGTGGGAGCCAGGTGTGCAAACTTATGATGCCTTCAAAAATGAGACTTTCAATTTGCATGGAGCCTTAATGTGCACAACCAGTGACTTTGCTGCATATGGTAATTTGTCAACTTAGAAAATTAAAGGGAAGCATGCTTGTCCATATTGCAATATTGACACTTGCTCCCTTTATTTGAAAGGAAATAAAAAAATATGTTATATGGGTCATCGCCGCTTCTTACCAGATGATCATAATTATCATCATATTAAGAACGCATTCAATGGACAAATAGAAATGAGACCTCCTCCTAAACTACTATCTGGGGATCAATTGCTAGATTAGATAAAGGGGCTAAACATCACTTTTGGAAAGAATCCTGGCACTGAGCAGAAAAATAGAAGAAAGGGAGATAGGATTACACCTTGGAAAAAAGAGAGCATTTTTTTCCACCTCTCATATTAGAAGCATCTTGTGGTCCGTCACTACCTTGATGTTATGCATATGAAAAAAAAAAATTTCAGAGAACATACTTGTAACCCTTTTAGGCATTGAGGGTAAGAAAAAGATACTCTGCAGTCACACGTTGACTTGAAAAAGTTGAACATAAGACATTGTTTTCATCCTATAGAAGATGGTGTAAGACTTACATACCCCCCGAAATGCTCTACATTAAGCAAAAAGGAGAAAGATGAGTTTATTAGCACACTAGCCTAAGTGCTAGATGGTTATGCATCAAATATGAGGAGGCACATTATGGATAGAAAAATCTATGGCTTAAAAGGCCATGACCATCATATTATTATACAGCAACTATTGCCACTTGTTGCAAGGAAAATGCAAAACAAGAAGCTCAGTGTTGTTTTGATTGAGCTGAGTACATTCTTTAAGAAGTTGTGTTCTAAAAATGCTACCCCGG
>NCQT01078848.1:3906-21673 GCA_002740465.1 Stenocereus thurberi | reverse complement strand
ACATATAGTTAGTTGATGTACTTGACATCAAAGGCGTGGAATTTTTTTTCTTTTTAATAAAAGGAAAGAGTGGGGTTTTTTAAGGTAAGAAAGGCAATATATACAATCTAGGATGACCTTCTCTCAAGAGCTCGTTCTAAATTATCCTCAATGAGGATACGCCAAGGCCCCAATGAGGAACAAAATTCCACACATTGGTGGAATGAATTGAAAGCCCATATTTAGCCAACCAATCGGCTGTACTATTACCCTGTCTAAAAATATAATTTATAATAATATTGCTAAATCTATCTAAAAAGGCAGTGATATCTTAGACCAGCACTTAGATTTCCTATGGTATTTGAATTTTCCTTTTCACTACTTGGATGAGAATACGGTTGTGTCCTTCAATATGAATATCCATAATTCCCGCTTCCACGGCTGCTTTAATCCCATTACGCATTGTTGTAGCTTCTGCCGCTAATACTAATACTGCTCCTAGGTTTGAAAGCTGGCGCCTGTACGAATCGCGCTCCCCAATTGCGGATGATAAAACCTCCAGCCGCTGCTTGAGAATTTTTGGATCCATCAAAGTTGACTTTGATGAATCCACCTTGCGGCTTCCTCCATGTTATCCACCTTGACTGCTTACACGTACATGTTGAATGATGGTGAAGGGACGGTTGGAATGTTTATGATAGTTTGTGTCTCATGCGCCATTCTGTGCTTGCTCATTTTGCTCATGAAAGGGATAATCCCGGACTGGATGGTTCATTACAAAATATTTTGTTATTCCTAATTTTTCAAATACTCCAAAGAAGTGCAACAATTCTATCCATTTTAATGGATGGCATAGATCGCTTAATAATTGAGAGTCAGTTTTCGATCTTCAGTTGGGAGTTAGCTAGAAGATTGCATTGACCTAATTATGATCCCTTGATAATTGCCAAAGGAGTTGAGCATTTTGGCATCCTAGAAACAGATGCCCTGCATTCTCAATAGCACTGTTATAATGAGGACATAAGGGGTCAATGTCCATACTCCTAAGGAGTATATTCCCTCTGGTAGGAAGGGATTCATGACATAATTACTAGAGGAATACTTTTAATTTAGGCATAGTATCTAACCTTCAGATCTAACTGAAATTCCAAGATTGGGATTTATGCAGATCTAGCCCATAGACAACCCATGCTGCAGATTTAGTTGTGAATTTTCCACTCCCAAAAAGGCCCCAACAAATGAAATCAGGATAGGGTTTGACGAAATGGGTATTGCCAAAATTGCTTGAATGCGGGATTGATTAACTAGTCCCTGCAATTTGACAATATCTCACTCTTTAGAGGGTAGAATAAATTGCATAACAGTGAGGGACGTATCAATGTTGGAGATGTCGGGGACTCTCATAAGATCAGCCAGACTACAATTGTCGCACTAGCTATTAAACCAGAAATTAATATTTGTTCCATCACCTGCTTTCCTCCTTATTCCTTTGTGAAATTGTTTCTTAGGATACACTTCCACAGCCATGAATCCGACTGGCGAGGCTTGGTGCCGAAGAAGTTTTCATTGACATGATACTTAGCCAACAATTGTTTTGTCCAAAGACGTTGCTAATGGAAAAGTTTTAGGTCAGCTTGCTTAAAAAAGCACTATTAACAGCCTCTGTTTTCTGAGGCCAAGGCCTCCTAATTGCTTGGGTCTACAAATTTTATCACAAGACATCATTGGTAAGCCTTTGATAGTGTCATATTTCTTCCAAAAGAAATCACGGTTAATCTTGTCGATTTTCCTGCTAGTTGAAGTCGGTAATTAAAAACATTGCATAGTGTAGGCGGACATGGCTTCTAAATTTGTCTGAATTAATGCTACTCGACCAACTTTAGAAATGTTAGCAGTCTTCCAATTTTGGAGTTTGGCTATAGTCTTATTCACCAGTTCAAAGAAAGTTTCTACATTTGGTCGTCCCTTCCAACCTGAGCATCTCAAGTATTTATCCAAATTGTCATGGTGTTTAATATTAAAGACAGAGGATACTACATGTCAGTCATGCATACTTGCATTTTTGAAAAAGTAAGAGACGATTTCTAAAAGTTAATGAGCTTTCTTGACTGGTGGTAGAAATTATTAAGAAGGCCCATAAGCTTCTGGGACGACTCAAGGTTGGTGCGACCAAAAAGGAGGCTATCATCTGCAATCAAGAGGTAGAGCAATTTATCTGCTCCGGTTGAAATTTTGAATTCAATTCCACTTTTCTTCTTAATTAGTTGTGCACGTAGCGCTCACACAAGCACTTCTATGCATATAAGAAAGAGATACAGAGATAAAAAATCTCCTTGCTGTAGTCCTCTTATTGGAGTAAAAAACCCCGACACTATATCGTTCACAATAATCAAGTAGGATACTATGCTAACACATTGCAAAATCCACATAATCTAGTTTTGACTTTCAAATAGGAAGTTCCATTCCACTCTACCATAAGCTTTTTTTATATCAAGTTTGAGTGCAACCCAGGAATTCTTCCCTTTCATGGAATTAAATTTAGTGATGACCTCATGTGCTAATAAAATATTATCATGGATAGGTCGGTGTGGAATAAAGGCACTTTGAACAGGGTTGATGAGTTTTTCAAGAAGTGGTTGCATTCTGTTAACCAGAATTTTCGCAATGATCTTATATAGTGTATGGCACAAACTGATGGGTCGAAACTGCATTGTGACTGAGGGATTATCAACTTTTAGAATTAAAGCCATAAGTGTATGATTAATCTGCTTTAAAAGCTTTCCTTCCTGGAAAAAAGACCGCACTGCCTAGCAAGCGTCATTTTGTACAACGTGCCAATAGTCCTGGAAAAAAACGGCATCGAATCCATTAGGTGCCGGTGCTTAAAATTTATCAATCTGGAACACTACCTCTTTGATCTTATGATTATTGGCAGGCTTAGTAAGATTCATATTATCTTCCAACGAGACCATTGTAGGTAGGTCAACCATCATAAAAGATGGATCGGGCGATGATTTGAAACGTAATTTCAAGTCATTAACAAATAACTGTTGAATATCGACAATATCATCAATCCAGACACCTGATGTGTCTTTAATTTTAATAATATTAGAATGCAATTTCCTAGCTTTCATCACATCAATGGAAATATTGAGAATTTCGATCTCCATGAGCAAGCCAGTCTTTCCATGCTAATCTCCCCCAGTATTTTTTAGTTGAATAGATGCATTTTCTCACATTACTTAATGAGTCTGTAGTTTTTGTTCAACTCGTAGTAACTTGTCAGCATTTCTTTCAAGTTTTCACTTAAAGTTTCCAAATGTGCTTTTACCCCACATTTTGAGATCAAGCTTTACTTTTTTTCAATTTTTGTGTAATGCAATGCATTGGTGTGCCTGGCAAAGATAGTTTCCAGTTACGATTAACTATGCAGTGTGTTTCATTATACTAGGCCCATGAATGTTAATATCTGAAATTTGTGCCCTTTCTGGGAGGTGAGTAAGTTCAGTATTAAGATAAACATAAGAGTAGTCAGAGCACGTGAATGTACCATTTGTCACACAATAATTCAGAAAGAGGTGGAGGCAGTCCTCCCTAAGAATAACTCTGTCTAATTTTTCATAAATGAGCTTACCATGCAAAAATTTTTTTCATGTGAAAATCCATCCTTGAACATTAGCGTCATGGCCTTTACAAAGCAAGAGAAAGTCATTAAGTCGCTACAGCTTAGAGGCACACAATGATGTACCTCCAATTTTTTCAGACGAGTGCAGCATTTCACTGAAATCACCCAGAATACACCACAGCAATGTTAAAATATCATTAAGGCTTTTGAGGTGGTTCCAAAAAGCATGTTTTTCATGATTATAGGCCGGTGCATAAACTGATACAACAATACACTGCTTATGAGTAATATTTTCAAGTACCAAATAGTGATTGCTCGGTGCTCCTTAGCAATAATATCAAGCATCACAATATCATCTTTCCACAGAACCCATATCCCACCCACATGATTGTGAGGTAGAATGAAATCAAAATGACGAAACCTAAGAGTTCTAAAAATTCACTGAGTATTATGTTCGTTAACCATGGTTTTAGTGAAAAATAAAATATCAAGATTAATCTTTCTATTAATAAATCCAACCTTAAGTTGGGGTTAGACTTTTTCAGCACCTTGAACATTCCATATAATAATTTTCATTAAACAACATAGAAGACGTAACCTTGCTTCAGTGACATCCTACGGCCATGTCTAAAAGATCATTGGGGGTCCAGGAATAGCATACATGGCCTTTGAGATTGTTGGAACAAGTTGGTGCGAATGTATAGCTTCCATAAACATAATGAGATGATACTGACAACACCCAGCCCTAAAGAGAAACTGGCGACAATCCGTAAAATTATACCAACACAGTGACGTATAAATTGCGATACGTGTAACCAGGAAAGATTTCCATTTGCATGTTAAGAGATAGAAAATGATGCTATTGATCCCAAGGATCGGTCGGTAAAATGGCCTTAGGAAAAAGTGAATCCGCTTTGTTCCATTCACCAACATATGCAAATTAAGTGAAATGTCAAAAATATATAACAATATTCTACATGTAATACATACACCAAGCAGTCCAAACTGAATAATACAGGACACAGCAACATAAAAAGAAATACCTAACAAAGGCAACATGCAATGAATCCCAACTTCTTGGTACAGTGATATTTGTTGTATCCCAGCAAAACTGTTACATAATAACAAACAGAGGAGAGTTCGAATGATCCAACGGAGCAGGCGGAAATATGGCCTTGGGAACAAGCAAACTTGCTTTGTTCCTCTCACCAAACCATGTACAACACACAATGTTGAATATAACCCATATCAGGTTGGACAAAATACAAGCAGAAGACAGCCCACTGTGAAAGGCATCCAAAGTAGAATTATAACAAGGTGATTCTACCAGAAATGCATTAATACAAAGAGAAGTAACAATGTGGCTGTTTCGGCTTTCAAAGGACCACCATTATATACACATAATGCATCCCTTATGCACCTTCCACCAAGCTTGAAAAGAAATTGTAACCCAAAATAAAGTGAAAGTGATAATGTAGGCAGAAATAGAATCAAGATATGGTGTAACATGGTTACCACCGGGAAAACAACACCAGATGCAAACACAAAAAGAAGCCCAGAATATTCCTGTTTTTATGAGAAAAAAATTGCAAAAACCACTTCAAAGTCTTAGTTAGCAATGCCATCCAGTTGTTACCATCCTTGACTAGAGGCATAACTAGGCCAAAGGTGTTACTCTCTAGCCACCAAGGCATACACATCCTGGCAACACAGAGATGCACCAAAAGCAATATACCATTGAACCAGAAACCATTGAGAGGACCAGGCTAGTAGATAAAAATTACAAAATGCCAATAAGAACCCAGGACTTTTAGTTGCTGCATCATCCCAATTAGGGGTTGGCAAGCAACAAAAAGTAAAACACTGGATAAAAACCAGATTCAAACCAAAGGATGACTTAATAAAAGTTTCATTAGAAACAAGCTAAGTAAATTACAATACCAAATCAACCTGCTAACATATCCTTCTGGCCAAGGCAAAGCCAGACAAAACAATACATAGCTTTCTGGGAACACTCCCCATAACCAACCACTACAGATAGTGAAGCCTTCATTAGGCGGCAAAACAACAACTACACAAAATAAAGCCAGGCAAAAGGTCAAACAGCAAGCTACCAAAAACAGAAGCATCCAGTAAAGCAATGCAGTCGCCCAGAAATGCAAAATAAGCAGATTGACCAACTTCATTCAAACTTAGTTGAAGGGATGTGAGGAGCATTCATCCCCCTCCTCGAGCTTTCGTTTCTTAGAAGAGTTAGTGGAATGGACAGGATCATTAAGATCCTCAAGCTCTAGGTATAAATCATTACCTTCCTCTTCATAATCCATAGCACTCTCAAATCCTTGAGAGCTACTGCCGCCCTTGTGAGTAAGAGAGATGATCCTATCAAGGGGAGACACAGGGCTCAACACTTGAGTGGCGTTAAGGGTAGTGCTTCTAAAGAGGGTAGAAGAGGGGAGTTGTGGGATAAGCACATGGGGGAGGAGAGGGAAAGACCCAGGAGGTGCCCATGCTACAGGAATGCCCTCAAGAATTGGTTTGCCTAAGTGAGGTTCAGCCAGATTTTGCTCCTCCTTAACAAGCACAACCCTCCCTTTGTCATTAGAAGATGGAGGATCAAGCTTAGCTCCAGTAGTAGTGTGCTGTGGTTGTGGTTTAGAAATGCGAATGCCACCATAATGCGTACGAGGATTGGGAGGAGTGGAGGAAGGTCTTCCTCTATTCTTGGGGGAGACATGGATTCACTTCTCTCTAGCCTCAGGATCCGAACTAGAGGAGTGCTTATGGGGAGACTTTTGATCACAAGTATTGTGAGCTTGAAGTTTTTTAACTATAATTTCAATCTTAGGGATAGAAGAAATACAAGGACACTTATCAATGGTATAGGTGGGACTCCCACAAAGCATACAAACTTGGTGGAGACCCTCATAAATCAAGGGGATATTAAGCTTACGAGTAGGGGTTGGGATTGTAAGAGGCCCAGGAAGAGCTTTTGTCACATCAATATTGACGAAGACTCATGCAAACCTTCATTTCTGCCTAAGGAGTGTGTGATGGTCTACTCTTACCATATCCCCAACAGCCCTAAGAATGTTAGAAAGGGCTTCAAGAATCTAAAAGTCGCACGAAATGGGGAATTCACACCCATTGATCTACATGACTAATAGATACAGAATAAGGGTCAAAGTAATGAATCCAAGGAGTAAGGAGAAGGTTAAGACCTTTGACAAACCGTGGCCTATTAACCCACACATAGTCTTATTAGAAATAGAGGCAAATAATCCAACCATTTCCCAACTCAATAAACTCAACCTGCCCCTTAATATGCTTCCAATCCAGCTTGGTTTTTGTAATGATCAAAGTAAGATGTAGGGCGTCTCCCCAAATATTTGCTAGTAAACAAAGGGCTATAAGCTCATCCATGCCCCCAAGAGGATGGGATGATTGCTGCAATGGTGGACCATCTTCCCCAGAATTGAGAACAGGTTGTTCAGAGAAAGGAGGGGAATGAATTGAAGATGGGTTACGGGAATGAGGAATGCTACCTTCCATACCATATCAAATAGAGTCAACATAGCTAGGGAAAGCTGACTGGCTTTGCGGATTGGAAGGAGGATGGCAACTTGAGGTTCAAAGTGAGTTCTCAAAGATGAGGCTTGAGGGGGAGAAGGATCAGATGAACTAGTATCATGAGGAAATCTTTTCTCAGGAACAGGCAAAGGGTTAGAAAGATGAAAAGACATATTAGACTGGCAAGGAAAGCACACACTAGAATAGGAAGGGTTGAAGAAAGGAAGCCTCAAAGGACTATAAATAAAGAAGGCAGAGGCATCTTTCCACAGACACCACCAAATTAAGCACAGCCAAAGACAGTACAAATGAATCATCATTGAAACCAAAATTTAATAGAAACAATCAGATTACTCATTAAAGCATTCATAAANNNAAAAAAAAGCATAAGCTTGGGGCACAAGGCAAAGTAAAACCGGGTATCACACGACACCACTCACCTGGTTGGAATGTGAATAGGAAAGGAAAGGTATGGCACACCTTATCATAAGATGTTAGAGAAGATGAGCCACTGATACAAGTCGTACAACAAGGGTTATGGCCCTCCTTATAACCAATTAACACGGTACGACCATAATCATCTTCAATCAGTGATAGAGATCGCAATCTGGAACTAAGAATGAGCACGCTACACTGGAACAGTATAGAAGGATATTCATAGCCCCGAAGAAACTCAATCTAACCATCCAAAAATTCACACCATCACTTTGACCACTAGAATGGGCGCGACCATTATTCTGCACACTAGAGTCTTTTCGAGGCAAACTTACAAGAAATTAAGTCCAAACATGACACACATGAGGACACCAAGGGCATGGAAAACAGCAAGGGGTGAAGAAAATGAGACATCGATTACAGTCGAGGAGTTAGTTCTATGGGTGGAAGACGGTAGGAGCACAGGGAGTAGTAGATCTGGAGGTTTATTCATAGCAGAGATAGGGTTAAGGGTTGCTTGGAGTTAGAGGCTTTCTCTCTCATGCACTTCTCTATCTAGAGTGTTAAGATAGAAAAAATAAAATAGCATGGAGGAAAGAGTTGGTGAGATTTAAAGAAAGTGTAATTAATGGGATAGAGAGCGACAAACATGTTTAGGCCGCTAACGGAAGAGTAGTTTATAAGACAGAGATTATATAATATTTTTATTTTTTTATTTTTGTCTTTTTGTATACGGTTGTGATGATTTTCAAGTAATGATCAACAGTTGCAATTTTTCAGCACTCGGCAAATCACTCACACGTTAGTCAACCCTATTTTGTTTTTATTATAGATATAGATTACACTCATTTCTATTTTTCTAATCACCTTTTTTTTTCACTTTGCCATGTGCATAAGGCTACTTATAAAGCATGTTCACCAATCAAATTTTAACACCAATCTCATCTTGAGGTAGGTAATTTGATAAGTAATCTCATCTTATCCACAGTAATCATCATAAATTACCTCATATGCATCCATTAATTTTGCATGTGATTAAATCTAAACCACAACTTTTTGGGTTGACTTGACTTTGACTTCTTGCTCTAATGCTCAGTCGCTAACTAGGCTTATTAGGCATACAGTTGATAATTTTGGTACCCTCAAAAATATGCACTTCTATTTAACATTTCATAATTAAACTTAGCACTAATTTCCAAAAATATTATGACAACTGAACATTTTAAATAATAAATACATATGTCAAAACATGCACACAAATCATATGTTCAACAACAGGTCAGAGTTACCAGATAAAAACTTAGAGTGTTATGACCTCTTTAGTATTCAATCTTATGCACACTTTGTTATCCACAAGCAAAATATATTTTTTGAAATAGCATATTTATTGTCATAACGCAAGAAAAATGTCCCTAGTGATCATTTAGTTCCATTAACAACTGAATACTCTAGAATGTTAGAGGTTTCAGGGGGCTTCTTTTTCCCTCTGATTATTTTTTTAGGAAATTTTTACCCATTTTTACTGATTTTTAAGTTTGGGGGGCTTCGCAGGTCCTACGATTGAAGAAGCTAGAGCATGTATATTGGGGCTCGTGAGCTAGGTTTACGCAACTTGGTGGTGGATGGGGACTGTCTCCCACTTCGTGCAGAAGCTCCAGAGCAAGTGTGCTAAAGATAGCTACTTAGGCCTGATTGTTAGTGATATATTGGCTTTGCTTGGTAATGTTGATTTTGTTTCTTTCAGTTTCATTAAAAGGGAGGGGAATAGAGTGGCCTATGAGTTAGTATATTGGCAACCATAGAGCTATGAAAGGAGGGTATGGACCAACGATGTATCTGATTCTATGATGAACATCAAAGGAGATGTACTCGTTCATGGATGCCAATATGACATAATATATTCGTCTTTGTTTGATAATAAAAAAGACTATTCTTACCCTTTTTTAGGGTGGGATTTTTTTTTTTTTTTGCATATGGTTAGAAGAATATTAAAGGTAATTTAATTATTGTACTAATTACGTTAATTATTATTAACTTGTTAGAGTACGAGTTCACTGTATAAGCATCAAACGAAGTGTACTTGTATACTTGCAATAGCCTATTTTATTACTTATTTATAGATAAATATTTATTATTATATTTTCATTTTAATTTAATGTTATTGAAACCATAATTCCAATATTGTTGTTTTTATATTAATTATTTTAAAATATTAATTATTTGAATTAATTCGGAAGATTTGATTGATAAACTAAAAATAGAAAAGTTTATCTTAAGATACCCCGACATATGCGACATTTATTTTTCAGGGCCAAAGTTTTTGGAGTAAGCATTTAAGCATCTTGACATTTGCTGGCCGAACTTTTAGGTACCCTCCTTATTTTTTAAGCCCCCAAACTTTTAAGAATTTATATTTTAACCCTAATTCTTAAAAACCTACTTTCAAAAATTTTGAATTGGTGCATGTGTAATTTCTCTCGTTGGTAGTATTCGAGGTCCTCTTTCTTCTGGTATCAGAGCCACGTGACCAAAAATAATTAAGATAATTAAGCTATTTAATGATTAATTAAGCTAATTAACTGTGACTAATGTTTGAATCATTTCCTGCTTGCCCTGGTCCTAATTATTCATACATTCTTCACTCATTAGAAGGAATTTCTTCAGTAGCATCTCAATTAAATTATATCACTGAAATAATTTTAGAATTAAAAGCCGAATTAACCAAAATTAAAACTGAAGTCAAGGAGCTTAAGAAGCAATTATCTGTAGTTTATCTCTCTCTAGTTAACAAAGGTAGGCATAGCAAAAAATCTACTTTAAATACCAGTATCTTTTTTCAGCATAAATATCCTTTCCAAAACCCAAAAAACAAAAATCTAGTTTCTTGCACGATATAAAAATCAAAAAAGAAGTAGAAGAAAAATCAGGTGAAAAATTCCACTGAAAAAGCAGAAAAAAAAGAGAATGGAGTATAAGCAGTATAATCTTGAAGAATTACAAAACATATTTGAGAAAGAACATAATCCAGAAGAATTAAACAAGATTAAGAGTGCAATTAGTGATAAATATGACGTATTGTCTGACGATAATGAAGAGACAAACAATGTCCAACTAGAAGAAGAAATATATTAGCAGATGAATCTGATTAAATTAGAAGATCTTAATGTGTTACCATTAGAAGAAGTTAAAAGAAAATTTGATTTTAAAAAAAAAGATAAAATGACTGTGGAGGATGAGATCAATGAGGTCGCAGAAGAACTCGACTTAGGGGAAATAGAGACCAATTTAGTTAACCATGTTATTCGTAAGTCTGAAGAATTTAGTGAATCTTCTAGAAGAAATGCTCATTTTTTAAGACCTAGATATGTTCCAGTATGACGTACAACTAATTTTTCCTTTGAATTTGTCCCAAGAAAAACTACAACCTTTGAAGAGATTGGTCTCACTCCAATTAGTCAAACGGGACACATCTTAAACATAGATAGAGCTTGTTACATAGAAGATATATTTGAGCATTGAAAAAGAGACATAAATAGTGTCTTAAACCTGAATATTACATGGACTGCTATAAACTTTCTAAATTACATTGAATATAATTTTTCTAACACTGTAGCAAACTGGTATGATTTGTTAAATGAAGACGGTAAAAATACACTAAGAATTATGAAAACACCAGTTGTGATGTTAAAAAATCTATGTAAGGAAATTGAAACCGAGTTCATCAGAGCTAAACTTGATTATGAAGAAAAAGCAAGAAGAGAATGGCTAAGAACGATTACTAATATAGAATTATAGGATGTGAGATATCTGAAAAATTGTATTGCTGAATTTAGTCAATATTATTACAAAATGGGGTATAATGAAACTAATCTTGATGTGTTCTACGACAAATTGTCATATCTGATAAGTTTCATAATTAACGAAAAATATATTGCATGACTTGAAAGAACAGATGTTATTGATACCTTTAGATCAAGAATCTCTTATTTAAGAAAATGGATCAATGATCAATGTCTTGATCTTCAAAAGCAAAAGAAAATTAAGAAGCAATTCCTAACGTGTCGGGATTCACCTCGCCAATGGGGAAAGGAGCCTTAAAGGAGAAGAAAAAGAAAATTTTATAAGAAAAAGAGGTTTAATAAGCAAAGGGGAGAAAAATATAGAAGAAAATATAATAACAAACCAAGTCCGAAAAAAAACGAAGATTTTTTAGGAAAGCTATTAGAAAAGCTACTTATTGTCCTACATGGAAAAACAACTGCAAATGCTGGACATGCAGAGAAGTCGAATATTATGCTAATGAGTGCAAAAATAGGAAGAATAACAAGCTTATCAAAACCTTGGGTAGTCTAGATTATGTTGAGCTTAGTGAGGATGAGGCATTGGACTTAGCCCTAAATAACAATAAGAGAATTGTTGAAATCATACTGGATAATGAATATGAAGAAAGTGATTACGAAGAAACCAGCCATATGATGGAAAGTGGCTCGATTAGTCTTGGTGATCTTAAAAGAGAAGAGTTTGTGGTACACAATGAAAATGAAGGTGTCAAAGCAGATTGGGTCCTTTCCATGATCCAAAAAGACATGATCTATAAAAAATCCATCTTTCAATTAAAAAGCCAATACGTATGTGAAATGATGGAAGGAGATCTAGAAATAAAAGATTATGAGTATGATGTGAGAGAAGTTAATCTCATTAATTGGAAAAATATCTTTAAGCATAACAAAAATAGAAAGTATCGATATATCTATGTTGGAAGTGTCCAAGTTAAAATTACTCCATTACAGTATTATGGTATAGATATTGACCTCAATGCTTTGCTCTGCGATATTAAGCATACCAAATTTAATAATCAAATTATCACAGGGATTAAGACCAACTTATGTAATAGATCAGTAGGATTCAATTGTCGACCTGGATATTATGTGAGTCTAAAAAATGAGTTTGCCAAAAACTTCATACCTCTTAAGACAAAAATAGTTGGAATGGGCATGAAAAGAGGGGGATATCCACTAAGAATATCTTAAAAAATTATCTACAAATTAGATAATACTATAAATTCAAAAACTAAGGTGATAATGATAGAGGAAAAAAAATTGAAAGTCCCACCCCTATGTAAAAGATCCAGAGGACTAAATCCAATCCTCATGAGATAAGGATTAATCGTTCATGGATATCTAGCTTTGCCAACCCTACTAAAATCAATAAGAAAAATGTGATAAAAATTGATGAGAATGGTAAAATTACCATTAAATCCCAATTATTAAGAAGTGTGAGTGCAAGATCAGAATGGGGAGAAGGATCTTCATCAACTAAAGAAGAGTTTAAAAAAGATGATATAATTAGCATGACCAGCGAAATAAGTAGAATGAGTTTTGAACCTGCAAGATATATAGTAGACCGAAGTATAAGTCTGGATAGAAAGGTAGTTGGATACAAAATAAAAACTGTTAGTAAACCAATCTATGAAGATGAATTAGTTAAAAATATGACTACGGAGATTTTCCATGAGGCTACCAGTACAAATTCTAGTAGTATCTATATCCTAATAAAAGTCTATTTAGAGGGATATAATAAATATGATTTGTGCGACTTAGATGATGGTTGTTTGATATGCTTTGGAAAAAGATCATTATTTTCCAAACTTATGTGGAAAAAAGCCAAAAAAATACATTACAAGGATAGGTGGTGATAGCATTATGAGCCATAATGAGGCAATAAAAGGGTTATTCATACAATCAGGAGGAGTCCAATGTATTATATCAGTTCAATGAGATACTAATCAACCCACTTATGATATAACTATTGGAAATAATTTTCAGAGATTATATTCTCCATGTACACGGATTTAAAATCAAACATTATTCACAATCAATGGTCACTCAGTTCCTATTGAAAAATTAAGTAAGGCCTACACTTACTAGAAAATTGAGTTTACACACAGTCAGCGTGGTAGGAAGGTAATTCCTGCACAAGTGGGATAGCACTAACAATCTCATTACTTGAGTTATCTATTAAAGAATAAATTACCGAACAAAAAGAGAAATTATGCAAAAAACTCTACTCTGTCGTGTTAGTATTTTAGGGTTTTTCAAATATTATTATTAGTATAGTGTAGATAGATAGACATATTAGATACAAAATTGAAGGTTTAGATTTAATAAATGACTAATTTTTATGGTTAAGATTATATCAAATTCTGTAAACCACTCCCTTTGTAGCTAACATTTTAAGTTTTTCAAAAGATTATCACTTTTTTTTAATTACTTGGATATTTTTTTGGATAATACAATTATCATGTATCCTTTATCAAATATAGCTGAAATTATGAACAATTTTTTTAAAAAAAATTATAAATGGATATTTTGCTTAAATAAGGTGGTTTAAAAACTAAAATTTACGGTTTAGATTTATTGAATAAATATAATTGCCTATTTTTTTTTAGATAATTGGATTATCATCTACATTTTATGATGTATGTCTGAAATCGAAGGGGATTTTTAAAATAAAATAAAGAGATATTTCAACTTTAAAATCAACAGCTTAGATTTAATACATGAATAATTTTTATGGTTAAGACTACACCAAATTTCACAAATCACTCTCATTACACCATTCTAGGGTTTTTGTAAAGATTGCTATTATAATAGTATAGATTACCAAAAATTTGATAATTGATAATATCAAATTAATTACCAAAGATTCTGATAATAAAAATTCTGATTTCTAAGGCTATGTACACGTCTGGTTCAAGTATTGTCATCCCAACTGATTCCAGATGTACGAAACATCTCAACTAACACATTATATGTGTCCCTAACCCATTAGGTCTTTGAGCCAACATGAGGGTATGCTTTTAAACCATGTCTAGGACACTTTGCATTCATTAATTCCTCTAACTTTGCCAAATACTCACTTTTGAACTTTCCCTCTGCCGTTAATTGAGGATCGACACTCAACTTCAATAATCCATGGACAAGAGCCCCCTCCTCTTTCTTAGTCTTAAATCGCTTGTTTTTTCCTTTTTCAAGTTGAGAATTTTGACTTACGTCCATCGTACTACCACCTTGAGAACTATAACTTTGTTCCTTCATGCTTCCCGTTTGAGAACTTTGGCTAAATTTGATCCTATGCCACATTAACCATGTGTAAGACACGAAATAAATACACCATAGTTAAAATGAATGCACTATATTTGAAACAAATACACCATAGTTTAAATAAGTAAATCATAGTTTAAAACATCATAGATCATAGTTGAGAACATCATATATTATAACACTATAATTTCAATACAAATAGTTTTAATACATTATCTATTCCTATTTGACCTAGCTTACGAATTATTAAACAAAGTTTGGGCCAAGGAACTCTAGAAAATCGTCCAATCATCAGAAGTTCAATGTGAGTAACATACTCATTCATCATCACTATCATCTTCATCCTCAGCTTCTTCCTCATCTTGATCCTTAAACACCACCTTGTCATCAATTGGCATATATTTTGAAGTAAATTATATAATAGAACACATGCTAGACCTATACAACCATGAGCACATACGGGAAAGAACGAATAGATCTAAGAATACCCCATCAACCTTTTAACAGTCAAAAGCATTATTCTATTACAATTTCTAGCTTTAGAATGTTATTGAAGTACCCTTTTGCACTTATGGGTTGTCAATCCCCACTCTTTCAAGTGATATTGATGACCTCTACATAGTGTCAAAAATGTCTTACAATTAGTATATCCAGCATCTATCAAATAATATGTACCTTGACAAGTATAGAAAAAAGGGGTTATTTATTACCGTGAGAATATTATGATCACTAAATATTTATTTATCTAATAATTATTTTCTTGGGTAACTTTTAAACTATTAGGCCTAGAAAGTGCATCTCGAAGAACATAAACACCACGTGCAAATCCTTCCCAACTCAGCAACACATATGTGAATTCCATGTCAGGTATGCATGCACCTAATACATTCATAACAACAGTGTCTTTCCTAATCTGATACCTTAGTCTATCTTCAATAGGTATATGGGAGTTAATATATGCACCATCTAAAGCACCTATGCAATTCTACAAATTGACAACTTTTTAAACACAAATGTTGTAGTTATGTTTATTAGGAATTAAGCATAAAAGTTGCATTACCTTAAACATTTCCAACAACTATCTTAACAATCTTCTATTATAGGCACTAGGCTTCTTGAGCAACTTTGTATGTAACTTCAAAACTACTAGAAGACAACGATGGAAGTTTCTATTCACAATTTCTCCACTTCGATAAAAGAACTTCCTGCTATCCTATTTTTAAACTAATGAGCTAATGTATACAAAAACAGGACAATAATCTCTTCCAAATAGATGTATCTCACACTGGTTAAACGCCTAATATCCCTAATCATCTCATATAAGATATTAAAAGTATGTATATTCATGCGAAGCTCGCTTTTACAAGTAAGTCGCTATCTCTAATTATATTATTCAAATTCACTAATCTACAACACTTCTTTTCTTTATAAGACAATTTCACCTTTTGTGTTTCATGGATAACAATGGCCATCATCAACCACATAAATATCACCAAAAGTACATCGTTTATAACAAGCACAATTATGACAAGCAATTGCAATTGCATTTTCTTCCTCTTTCTCACTAGTAACATTTGACGAGATGGAGCCATATTATGTTGAAATCATTTTGGCAAATCATTATCAAATTAATGATTACTATTACATACCAAAAACTAGCATGTGACATCTACAAGTGCACACATTAAATTTTCTTAAATGATTTCAAACCCCAAAAATGAACATATTAGTTAATACAAAATAAAATAAAAAAAGCTAGAAATGACCAATCATAAACAAGACCAAATGTTCTTAGAGCAAATGTTCCTACTATAAAACGAACAATGCTTGCAATGAACATTTGTCAGTCCATTCGTTGCAGTGGTGATAGTTTGAGATTTATCAAAATTACAAAATTTGGGTCGCTTCACACAATATTTTCGCTAATTTTCAGCATATTCTTATTATTTTCTCTAGTTTTTAGCACAATTTGAGCCGCTCCGCACAAAAAGTTTGACAAAAAAATGTGAAGAAGGGCTAATTCAAGATCTAGAACCATAAATTGGAACCCATGAATACTAATTCAACGTCTAGCATAATGAATCTAAATCCATGGCTTATTCAAGAGTTGCAACCAAAAAAACCAAGGTGAAAAATGTCGGTGCTTATCTCCAGTTCAAGCAGCGACGCGGTGGCTTGTGGTTAAGCAACGATAGGAGGTGCAGACTGTAGATGACAACAACTGGGCAATGTTGGGTGGCGACCGACGATGACTGGCGGTGCCAGTGAATTCTCTTTCTAGGGTTTTGTGGGTGAGAATGCAATGAAAATGGGGAAGGAGAAATACAGTTAGAATTCAAGACATATGGCTAGGAAACAGTTAAAAATGTTTTATTTTAGATTTTTAAAATTAATACTAATCCTTGGAGGTTAGGAACTTGATACTCCTCATAAGTGGAGAGTGGCGGTTCAGGTTCCATACGATTAGGAGGGAACTTGAAACTTGGGGTATCAAGTCCCTTTTCTTGAAAAAACTCCCACCAAATAATAAGAAAAAGAACTTGAATGCTCAAGTTTCAAATTCCATTCCTGTTTCTCTCACCGAACAGCCCCTCCAATGCTAGCAAATGCATGCAAAATATTATCATGAAATGCCCAATTAATAGAATGCCCAAATGAAACTCTTAATAAAAAAAGTAAAAGGCCAATAGTCAAGCCATAACACCCACAATAATAATCCATAATGAAGGAGGATGAATATAAGTGGATGAATATGGACAATTCTCTCTCATATATTCTCATGCAAATAACCCCCCAAAAATAACCAAATGAATCTCGTCAAAACATGCACCACTTGAAGAGTCACATGATGATACTAGTAGAGAAGAAGAACACAGTCAAACCATCTATGAGACTGGAAAGCTGTGATGAACTGCAATTTATTAGGCAATCATAAAGAAAAAAAACATTGGGCTAACATTTAGGCCAACCAAAGCTACGTGAAGGAGCACTAAAGTAAGGTTTGACAATATTATTTTAGGCCAATAAAAATCAATCAAATGGCAGCTGACAAAAT
>NCQT01078831.1:21333-32845 GCA_002740465.1 Stenocereus thurberi | reverse complement strand
TAGCTTGAACAAGCATTATTAACTCTTTATATCGTAATATAAGCACACATACAATAACTCATGTAATGTCAAAATCATTAGGCATACATATTCTTCATCCTTCATTCTTCCCTTATTTGTAGACTATCTCCAAATAAAATAGCAACAAGGACTGTGGTCGCTTATATTAAAAAACTTGCAAGACTTGTAGACTTTCCACCCACATAATACTCATCGATACCATAAAATGTCTTAAAAAATTTCAAATATCCATGCTTTATTTTCTATCATCCTACACATAAACATATATTCTTACATATAGTTCTGACATTGTGCACATTATCATGCTAGATTTTTCATGATCCAAGCAACTTAGTGCAACCGTCAAACAGTTCCTCAAATACACCTTTCATGCATCCCATGTATCTATGCATATACACTTCTAACTTCATTCAAAGAAGCTTAACATTCATAAACATGCAACCCATCAATTCACAAAAAACCATAAACTTAGAAGGTCATAATGTATCCATTTTAATCTCTAGATGCATATATGTAAATCTATACAACTATAGTGGCCATGCCAAGCTAAAACAATATAAAACACATAGTATCATGTAATAGCCATGTAATACCCATACCCGGTGTATTGTGCCTACTCAATATTATAACCACTTATTTTACTCTATATCCTATTCTCCTCTTCTAAACATAAGGCCTTGATATCATCTGTAATACCCTAACATTTTCGGAGAATTACTTTTGGAAATATCTTTTCATGCCGAAGTTTGAAAGTCGGGTGCGCTATGCCATGTCTCCTAAGAGGCGACACAAGGCCTATACTATTCACAATGACATTGGTTGTAATAAGAGAAGAGGCAACAAGGAACTTGTCATTTTAATACGATTGGATAGTCCAATAGAGCCATTACTATAAATCATGTGATATATAAATAAATAACACTGTAAATAGTGAGCCTATATCTTTTACTTGTGATCTCTCTCAATATATGAACCCCTTTTTAGACGAACCTGAAAATATAAAATACAAAAATAGTAAACCAAATGGGCCTAGCATAAGGTGACGTTATACAGTGAAATAATTAAGTGCACAATTAAATTCATTTTATTCAGCAAATTGAGTTAAAACAGTCTTTCCTTTAAATATCTTATGGTGGCACTCCACATTTTTGGGCTAATGTCCCATTAGTAAAATGTTTAGCCGTAAGAGACCAAATCTCCATTATCATCATTGAACATATATGCACATATTTGGGCCGATTGGGAAGCCCAAACTTCGTTGATCAACATTCAATAAAGTAGTAAGAGGGTTCATTGTTCATGTGACAAAACAATCATAACAATTATTTCTTATTGCAATTTATTAAGCAAAAGGATTTAGTAAAACAACATAACGATAAGAGCATAACCATCATAATGTACCTCAACGTGTGCAATTGTTTTCAAAAAGTCAACTAAAGCGATCTAAAGCTTCATGTGCCCTAGATAAATGACAAATAGGCCACACAAGCTTAACAACGAAGCCAATAAGGCAATAATAAGTCGACCACAACCATGTTACTTGACCCTTCACTTACATGGGTCAAAGCCCCACCGTTCCATTAATTTTGCTCAATAGGGAGGGAAAGAGAGAAAGAGAGAGAGAGAGTGAGTGAGTGAGTGTGCGTGTGTGTGTATGCAGTGAACAATAGATGATGAGTGGCAAAGTGAGGAAGAGATTTGGTATTTATAGAGAGTTTTGTGTTGACCCAATTAATGTGTAAGGTTTTGATGATGACAATCCAAATGAACTAGTCAATATATTGTACTTGAGTTAGGTGTTGTACTTGAATTATGTGTTGAGATAGGACTCGAAAAATACTTGGAGTAGTTCGAATGAGTGTGGAGCATCAAAATCGATACATCTGTAAGGAGTCCAGCTGATAACCAGAGTCTTGGGCTTAGCATTGGTTTTATTTTTTAGATTCTTGTTAATATGCCAATTAGAAGGTCTTGACTTAGCATTTGCTTTGAAAGGTTTTCAAGTACTTTAGAACACTGCCTCAGAATAATTTTGAGCAGTCAGGTTTGCGATGTTCTAATGTGAAAGACAAAAAACGAATTTCAAGTTTTTAGAATCTTTTTTACTAATGATTTTCTTGAAATAATTNNGATTCATTTTCCTATATCAGTTGAGTTTAAAAAGATTTTTTCTTTAAGGATAATGTTGAGAGATTTTAGTTTCTTTCCTTAAAAATAATTTTGAAAGAACCTTAAAAGATTTTATCCTCTCCTTTAAGGGAAGAATATCAAGTGGAGACATTGTGAGGAGCTTGGCTGCTAAGTTGCTAAGTGGGCATGGAATTCTCTTTGCCCTACTCGTGCACCATATGCACCACACTATTTAAGTCTCCTCCTTGTCTAGTTTTTCTCAAGGTTTTCTAAGGGTTTAAAATTGTCTTTGTGAGTCTGAATTTTCTAAAAGAAAACCTTCAAAGAGAGTGTTAAATTAAGTCTTCACTATTGGCATAATAGGGATTATATTGTACCTTACATTCAGCTTATTTAGAAGCATTCAAGTAAGGAGTTTTCTTTTTTCTCCTTTCCATCAGTGAGATAAGAGAGTATCCAAGTCTTGGGAGACATTGAACGTGGTTGTAACGAGGGTCTCGGGGTAGACTAAGTTACATAGTTGTAACGAAGGTCTTCGGGTAGATCTAGTTACGTCTGTGACTGAGTCACGTGTGTTACAGTTGTTACGTGTTCGGCCTGTTTAGTGAAAGTGTGTTGAAATCCCACAGTGGTAGGTCGTAGTTTCTACACCTCAGTTAGATCAGAGGTGGTTTTCCATAAAAAAATATTCTGCCTCCCTTATTATTTCCGTAATTAGTTTTGTTTCTGCTTCACTCCAAACACTCAATCCAAACAGTTTTCATGAGTGTTCTGAAACAATCATAAAAGTCCTTAGACACAATTCACCCCCCATCTTGTGTCCGTGTGCGATTATTCTAAGAAGTGGTATGAGAGCAAAGTTCTCATATTTAGATTAACACCTTGAGAGATCCTGAAAAAATGAATGCTCAACAAGGAATTTTGGATGGTCAATCTGTGACTCGACCACCATACTTCAATGGACAACACTACCACTGGTGGAAGAATCGTATGGAGAACTACATTCAGGCTGATGACTATGAGCTATGGATGATCATTATGAATGGTCCTCACAATCCAATGAAGACCACGGAAGATGGCAAGACAGTTGCTAAAAAGCCAGAGGAGTTTGACTCGGAGGATTTCAAAAAGATGGAGAAAAACGCCAAGGCTAAGAAGTTGTTATGCTTTGGGCTTGGACCAGATGAGTACACTCAGATCTCAAAGTGTGAGTCCATAAAAGAAATATGAAATGCTCTTCGCGTGGCACATGAAGGAACTAACCAAGTTAAGTAATCCAAGATCGAGCTACTGATCAGAAAGTACAAGTTGTTCAAAATAAGCGACAAAAAGACAATAATGGATATGTACACTCATTTTACTCATATCACCAACGAGTTGAAATCGTTGGGAAAATCCTTCACCACTGAAGAATTGTTAAGAAATATCCTGCGATTTTTGCCTCAGTCGTGGGAAGCGAAAGTCATAGCCATCCAGGAAGCAAAGAAGACGAACAAGATCACGTTGGATGAGCTCATTGGGAATCTTCAGACATATGAGTTAAGAAGAAGTGCCTAGCTGAAGCAAGAAGCAAAGAGAGACCAAGGCCTTGCTCTAAAAGCTTTGGAAAGTGATGATTCGGACCTGGATTTTGAAGAGATAGCCATGGTGACTCGAAAGCTCAAGAAATTCTTCAAGAAGGCTGAAGGCAATATCAAGAAAGGACGTACCAGGAAGCTACGGAATAGTGATCATGATCAGTTTTCAGGATACTTCAGATGTGGAAAACCCGATCACATTGTGAAGAATTGCCAGATACAGAAGGAAGAATAGGGGGTTAGAATAGCTCTGAAACCATGGCAAGAGGCCACAATAGAGTAGCTCCTCAAAGCGTTTCGCTAAGGCAATGATGGCAGCCTGGGGTGAAACTTCAGAGGAGGTAGAGGATTTCCAAGAGGAAGAAGTTGTAGAAGCCCTCATGGCTAGAAGCCAGTCTGAATTGGCCATTGAATCAATCGAAAGCTTTTCCCAACTCAAGGATATGGTACGTGGTCTTAGCAAAGCTAAAGTTGTGAAATTATTATTTACCATAATGAATGAGTGTGAGATCAATAATTGCTGAAAATTGTGTGCTTGAAGATGTTTGTTTCGAATTGAAAAAAGATGTTAGAATGCTTGAACGGAATAAACTAGAACTTGAACATGCTAATGAAGTTCTCAAATGTGAAAAACTTAAGGTAGAAGAAGAGGCCCTTGCCCTGTGTAAACATGTTGACACACTTAAGGACCGTATGAACACAAGAGAGGAAGTGTTTAACACTGATCTCTCTAGGCTGAATAGTGAGTCCCTAAACCTGAAACTTAAGGTAGAATCCTTGGTAAGTGAAAATAACCAACTACTTGAAAAGGCGCATAAGGCCGAATTTGGCCTCGCTCAGAACCGACGTTGGAACAGTTCCTCAGAAGTGTATGCCCATAAGGTTGGATCTGACCTCATTCAGAACAAGCGCTGGAATAGTTCCTCAGAAGCGCTTAATTGGCTAAATACTCACCATAGCCGAAATAAAAGGGGACTAGGATTTGTGAATAGACCTATCACTAAGCCAGTAAACAAGAAGTATGTTGGATTTCAAGAAAATATAATATGTTTTCACTATGGAAAATTGGTTATTATTGCTATGCTTGTCTTTTGAGAAAAAGAGCCATGGAGAGAAACTCATTGTATGTTAAATAAGTGTGGATTAGAAAAGATGACTTAACCTCCATGTCAAAGAAAATAGGGCCCAAGTGGATCTAGGTTCCCAAGACTAACACTTAGCTGTTTTACAGGCAAATATGAGAGGAGGCAATCAACCATGGTTCTTGGATAGTGGTTGTCCAAGGCACATGACGGGAGATAAATCAAACTTCTTCTCACTTACAGCCTTTGATGGAGGGAGAGTGGCATTTGGAAATGGCAAATCTGAAAAAATTATCAGTGTAGGTAAGATAGGTAAATCACTCTCTTACTCTATTGATAATGTATACTTGGTTGATGGGTTACAACATAATTTTCAAAGTTGTCTCAACTGTATGATATATGTAATCATGCTGAATTCTCTTCAGATCAATGCTTGATTACCAATGTCAATTCTGGTAGCGTTATGTTGAGGGGGAAGCGACACAACAATGTGTATAAAGTGTATGTTCTTTCACTTCCCCAAAATCATTTGACTTGTTTAAGCGCTCTTGATGATGATGTTATGCTTTAGCACAAGAGGCTAGGTCATATAAGTCTTTCTCTTTTGAATAAACTTGTTTCTAAGGACCTACTAGTCGAACTATTTCCATTAAGTACAATGATGACAAGGTGTGCGATGCTTGTATTAGAGGAAAACAAGTTAGGACTTCTTTCAAGTCAAAGAACTATGTTAGCACTTCCCGACCTCTTGAACTACTACATGTTGATTTGTGTGATCCTATAAGGATCACAAGTAAAGGTGGAAAAAGGTATCCATTTGTTATAGTGGATGATTACTCTCATTTCACTTAGGCTTTATTTTTGGCATTGAAAGATGAATCATTTGAGAAGTTTCTTGTACTTCTCAAGAAAATTGAAAAAAGAGTAGGACACTCATTGGTAAGTCTTAGGTCTGACCATGGAAAAAGAATTTGAAAACTCAAGTTTCATTGATTATTGTAATGAACACGGTATTGTTCATAATTTTTCTGCCCCCAGAACACCCCAATAGAACGGGGTGGTAGAGCGTAAAAATTGGACTCTAGAAGACATAACTAGGACTATGCTTATTGTTAGTGGTCTTCCTAGAAACTTTTGGATAGAGGCATTGAACACATTGTCTTATATTATTAATGGATGCATTATCAGACCCACACTTAACAAGACTCCCTATGAACTTTTTAAGGGACGAAAACCCAATATTATGCACTTGAGGGTGTTTGGTTGCAAATGCTATGTGCATAATAATGAGAAGGAATCCTTGGGAAAGTTCGACCCTAGGAGTGATGAAGCCATATTCTTAGGGTACTCCTCACACAGTAAGACATACAAAGTGTTTTGGAAAAGAACCTTGTCCGTTGAGGAGAGTGCGCATGCATTGTTTGATGAGACGAACTCTATGGTTGAGCATGATATATAGGATGAAGAGTTTGAACTTGGTCTTCTAAGAAAAGACCTCTTGCTCACTCAAAGCTCCATAGTTGACCAAGCTAAGGCTTCTGAAGGTGAATGGACCTAATAACTTAGAAGGTGGGCAGGGAGTAAACCAGTTAGAAGGAAGTATTGCTGAACCTAAACAGAATCGGCCCACTCAACCCAATTACTTCCAAACTGATTTGGGAACAGGCACCAGAACAGTTCCAGAACCTGTTTCACCAAGTACCCAGGAGATATTGGTAAGTGTATCTGTGGATCCATTTATTCCACAATCCTAGAAGCACCAGAGCTCACACCTCCTTAATTAGATCATGTCTTATATTAACACAGGGGTGCAAACCAGATCTAAACTCAAAAACTTTTGTGCCTTCTATGATTTTCTATCTAACATTGAGCCAAAGAATGCTTATGAAGCTCTTGCAGATTTTAACTGGGTTACTGCCATGCAAGAGGAGCTTTATCAATTTGAAAGGAACAAAGTCTGGCACCTTGAACCAACGCCTAAGGACAGATCGATAATCGACACTAAGTGGGTGTTCAAGAACAAACTGGATGAGTTCGGAACAGTCACTCAGAATAAGGCTAGACTAGTGGTTCAAGGTTGCAACCAAGAACAGGGGATCGACTATGAGGAAACATTTGCACATGTTGTAAGGATTGAGGCTATCCGCATTTTGGTGGCCTTTACAGCCCACATGGAGATTAAGTTGTACCGAATGGATGTCAAAAGTGCATTCCTCAATGGATACCTTAAGGAAAAGGTGTATGTAAGTCAACCCCCTAGTTTTGAAAATCATGATTTCCCTAACCATGTGTTTAAACTTAACGAAGCTCTTTATGGTTTAAACAAGCTCCTAGAACTTGGTATGAATGCTTTTCAAAATTTTTAATTGATAATGGTTTTCAAAGGGGTAAGGTTGATAATACCTTGTTTCTCAAATCAAAGGGGAAACATTTGTTGATTGTTCATGTATATGTCGATGACATTATATTTGGTGCAACTAACAATGATTTATGTGATGAATTTTCAAAACTGATGAGCATGATGGGCAAGCTTAATTTTTCCTTAGGCTTGCAAATCAAACAAACCTTGAATGGAACTATGATACATCAACAAAAATATGTCAAGAAGTTAGTTAAGTGGTTTGGAATGGAATCGGCTAAGCCCATAGACACACCCATCTCTCCTTCGACCAGATTGGTCATGGATGATGGGAGCCCTTCAGATGAGGATAAATCCTATAGGGGATGATAGGGTTGCTTCTATACCTAATCGCTAGTAGACCTGACATTGTTTTCAGTGTTGGTTTATGTGCCCATTTTCAGTCAAATCCTAACAAAACACATTTGAAAGCTATAAAACGTATTTTGAGATATTTGAAATACACCTCGAACTTAGCTCTATGGTATGCTCGAGGGTGTAATTTTGATCTCATTTGGTATGTAGATGCTGATGATGCTGGATTCTTGATTGATAGAAAAAGTACCTCAGGTATGGCTCATTTTCTTAGGCCCTGTTTGGTCTCGTGGGCAACCAAGACACAACACTCTGTTGCCATATCCATAGTAGAAGCCGAGTATGTAGCGGCAACTTCTTGTTGTGCTCAATTCTTGTGGATAAGGCAACAACTCAAGGACTTTTCTATTGACATAAGATGCATTCCTATATTTTGTGATAACATAAGTGCAATTAACATTGCCAAAAACCCTTGTCAACATAAAAGAACTAAGCATATTGACATACGTCATCATTTTTGGAGAGACAATGTTGAAAAGGGCTTAATTTCTATGAACTTTTGTGCCACTGATAAACAAATTGCTTACATCTTTACCAAGGCACTGAGTAGAGAGTAGTTTGAGAGGAATAGACTTAAATTGGGTATGATTGAAAGAACTTGAGCATACTTGTTTAACCCCAAGGATTGACTAGTTAAGGGTTTTTAGGCTAAATAAATTGTTACAATGGATGCATTCAATTTTTGTGCTTTTACTGGCATATGTGTGGAATGTAACATACTAACACTCGTTAAGGTCTAATGATATTGCTCTTAATGTCCTGAGACACTGAACTTTTAACAGCAAGAACAACCTCTAGGAACAGACCTAACCACTCTTTGTATCATGTGCTGACCAAGTGACATTATTAAAGGAATGTTGGAAACCGAAATTTTCTTTTTCATTACATCTAACCTATAATTTATACCATACCTAGTGTAATGTTGTGCTACATGCAAAACATTCTCTCTCTAAGAAGGGCCGAAGTAAGCTCTCCCATAAACTCCCTCGATTTTCGTGCCACTCATGCTCACCATTAAATCCTTTCAGTCTCTCTCTCCATAATCATCCATCTCTCTCTCTCTCTCTCTCTCTCTCTCTCTCTCTCTCTCTCTCTCTCTCTCTCTCTCGCGCGCGCAAAGACCCGATTTCCCTCTCCTTCCTTAGACCCACTTCAATCCCGAACTCTAAAACCTCCCAAATCTCCAAGATGGCAAGAACTCGTGGCAATCAAGCATCCTCCAAGAGCAAGACTTCTCACCCAAGATCACTACGAGACCAACTATAAAAAAAGGGGTGGAATTAGGATGAGTTCTGAGGGAACATCACTGACACTTTCATCGCCATAAATGATCTGTATTGGTATGGAAAACCCTCCCTCACCTTCTTTTTCGATTAATCCCTCTATTTTAGGGTTCTTGAAATGCTGATATGATGCCTTTGGTACACCGAATTACGGGTTAGGAGTTTATGGTGTATAACTCGGTTGTGGCCGAGTTAAGATTAAGAGGGAATGAGGCCGAATCAGTTGGGGAGTCTAAGGATTATGATGTTGGGCATGCTGAGGATAGTGATGAAGATGAATCAATTTTGCATTTCAAACTAACTGTTCCAACCAAGCCTTGACAATAAGAATAAACCGGCCCTTAAATCCTCCAAAACACCCACCAAAACACTCCTCAAACCAGTTCCATCAAAGAAACCTGCTCAAAAACGAGCTGCCCAAGAACAAGTGTCATAACTGATTGAAGAATCTGATAAACCGAAGAAAAAAAAAAAGTTAGGAAGAACATGACACTTGCTAAGAGATATGAGCATTTCCTTCAAAAATCTGTGGTTTGGGGGAAGGTAGTTAAGGTGTCATCCTTTCAAGAACAGGGGCTTGGGATGTTCTTAGAAAAGTTAGAGCCCTAGGGGGACTTGTTCACAGATACTAAGAGAGGATGTTCGGTTTCAGACTTGGCTGAGTTTTATACGAAATGTGTTGTCACTAACGGAGTGGAGACAAGCCCATAGTGATCATGACCTACGGTTTGATGCTAAAAAGTTAGGTGAGTTACTTGGGGTGTCCTTTGAAGGTTTTGATGTGTATGTGTGAGAGGACAAGGCATCTTAGCTGAAGAACGGCTGTTAGAATTGACCCAAAAGCTAACCCAAAGACCCCATCTGGCTGTGTCCCGGTCTATGAGAAAGGGGAAAATGATGCCATTGAATTGACTGTTGTTTTGGTTTTTAATTAAGAATATTGTTCCTCGAGGCCAGGGACGTAACTTTGCTAATCCCATGGACATGTGCTACACTGATTTGTTGGATAGGGGTGAGCAAATTAACTTACCCGCAATCATGATTAGCCATATTGGGAGAATTGTCAACATGTCCAAGGATCATGACATGGGGTATGAGTTCTTACTGACGTCAATGTTTGAGAAGCTTGAGATTCCCTTGCAAAAGATAATAGGCTTTCAAGTCAGTGATGAGATTGGCAATGGCACATTGATTGGGTGTGGTTTCAAAGTGACAAAAAGCAGTAGTGCAACTTCAGAATAGGAGCTCCAAAGACTTCTCGGACCTATTCCCAGTGAAGCCTCCACATCCAGTGCTTCTACCATTGATACACTGCTACAAGATCAGATTACATTGAAAGGGGAGATAATTGAAGTAAAGCAGACGCTTACAGAGGAAAAAGCACTCAATGCCAAACGCCATGAGGATCTGCTGAGTGCCCTTCTTGCCGTCACAGTCAAATTTTCTGCTCCATCTTCCTCTACCTGAGCCTATTCCTTTCCCTGTTTCTAACACTATTTTTCACACACTTGGTTACATACATGACGACTAATGGTTTATGGCTGTTTTTGGATGGTTAATGCATTTATGCTATAGCTTTGCTTGTTACATGTGTTATTTGTTTGTGCATGACTCGGATGGCCAATATCATTATTATACCATATACTTGAGTGTATCCCTGTCACTTCCCGCATTACCACTTTGGTGGTGATTGCATTCACACTAGATTTCAACTTTCGGTCTCCTCATCCTTTTCGATTATGTCAAAAGGGGGAAGATGAGTATGACCTCGGTTTGATTGGTGTGCCTATTTTAAGTTGACCTTTTAACTCTTGTTTTCTCTCCAGTGTGAGGGTAGATAACTGTTTTGGCACTAATGTATATTTGCACTGTCTCACTATTAATGTATATTTGTCCTGTCTCACTATTTAAGTCTCCTCCTTCCCTAGTTTTTCTCAAGGTTTTCCAAGGGTTTAAAATTGTCTTTGTGAGTCTGAATTTTCTAAGAGAAAACCTTCAAAGAGAGTGCTAAATTGAGTCTTCAATATTGGCATAATAGGGATTGTATTGTACCTTATATTCAGCTATTTAGAAGTATTCAAGTAAGGAGTTTTCTTTTTTCTCTTTTCCATCAATGAGATAAGAGAGTGTCTAAGTCTTAGGAGACATTGAACGTGATTGTAACGAGGGTCCGGGATAGACTAAGTTACGTGATATTTGTAACGAAGGTCTTGGGGCAGACCTAGTTATGTGTGTGATTGAGTCAAGTGTGTTACAGTTGTAACGTGTTCGGCCTGTTTAGTAAAAGTGTGTTAAAATCCTACAGTGGTAGGTCGTGGTTTTTACACCTCAGTTGGGCCAGAGGTGGTTTTCTACATTAAAATTGTGTCTTCTTTATTATTTTTGTAATTAGTTTTGTTTCTGCTTCACTTCAAACACTCAGTCCAAAGAGTCTTTATGAGTGTTCTTAAGCAATCAAAAAAGTCGGTAGACACAATTCACTCCTTCTCTTGTGTCCTTAGGCGATTAATTCTAACATTTTGGATGTAAGATTAACCCCCTTCTTGTGGCACAAAGATTTAGGAATGGCAAGGTGAATGTATTATATAATTAATACTAGCAATTCCCAATGTTGTGCATTATAATCAATTAATTACCTAGCTAAAA
>NCQT01078807.1:13575-23675 GCA_002740465.1 Stenocereus thurberi | reverse complement strand
ATCATGGTCACAAAGGGTCAAGCTCCTCAAAATAGTATACACTCCCCAAAACAAAACAAAACAAAACAAAAGAAACAAAAGAAAAAGGAAAGGAAAGAAAATCTTTTTTTTTTTGAAATGCAATTTTCACCCCCACACTTAAACAATGTAATGTCTTGATCACATGCCAAAGTATTAGAATGGAGCATAGAAATAAATAAAATAAATCAAAGAAAAGAAATTAAGAGGAAAATATACACAAAATAAGATTTATACAAAGGAACAGTAGTACCCGGTTGAATGTTGGACGCATCCAAGCTAATCTCCCCATCGCAATCTCTATATTATGGTTTGTAGAGCATCAGACACTTTAAAACTCTCTCTTCTACAGGTAACTCCAGAAATGGTTTCAACCTTTGTCCATTTACCTTGAAATGCGTACCTCTCGTAGGCTCCTATATCTCGATAGCACCATGTGGAAAAACGTGATAAATAATAAAAGGACCAGTCCAACGAGATCTCAACTTACCTAGAAAAAGGTGTAGTCTGGAGTCATAAAGCGAAACCTTCTAACCTGGGATAAACTCCTTCCTGTGAATATGCTTGTCAGGGAACAATTCTGCTCTCTCCTTGTGCATCCTAGAGTTTTCATAGGCCTAAGCTCTGATCATTTCTACCTCACTCAACTGTAACTTCCTTTCTACCCCAGCCGCATCTAAGTCAAGGTTCAAAGTCTTTACAGCCCACATAGCCCGATGCTTAAGTTCTACAGGAAGATGAGAAGGCTTACCAAGGACGACCCTAAAAGGTGACATACCTAAAAAGGGTCTTAAAAGCTGTCCTATAAGCCCAGAGAGCATTAACGAGCTTATCTGCCTAATTCTTATGGTTTTGACTCACTGTCTTTTCCAATATCTGTTTAATTTGCCTATTAGAAACCTCTACTTGGCTACTACTCTAGGGATGATACGCGGTGACTAAATGATGAATGATTAAGTACTTTTTCAACAATGAATCAAAAGAACGATTGTCGAAATGAGTACCCCAGTCACTAATAATAGCCCATGGCTTGTCATACCCGGATAAAATATTTTTCCGAAGGAAGTTGACAACAACTCTAGTCTCAGTTATTCTGGTTGACACAACCTCAACCCACTTAGAGACATAGTCTACTACAAGGAGAATATACTCAATCCTAAAAGAAGATGAAAATGATCTCATAAAATCGATCCCCCAAGCATCAAAAATCTCAGTAATAATTATATGGTTAAGGGGCATCTTATCTGTCCTACTAATTTTCCTAAACTGTTGACACCTAGGGCAACTTTTATAGTACAAGTGCGCGTCTTTGAATAAGGTAGGCCAATGCAAACCATACTGAAGGACTTTGCCAACTGTTTTCTTCCCACAAAAATGCTCCCCACATGCTTGGTTGTGATAAAAAGAAGGGACACTTCTAATCTCATTATCAAGGATACACCTTCTAAAAATCTGATTAAAATAATATTTGAATAAGTGAGGGTCATCCTAATAGAAAAATTTCACCAGATAAAAGAATTTGTCCTTAACTCCAGCCCAGGGGTATGTCACCGGTCACTAAATAGTTGACAATATCAGCATACCATGGTTCAGATTGAACCATAAGCAGCTGCTCGTTAGAGCAGCACCAAGATATGACGGACTCACTCTCTTTTGCAAAATGATCCGAGATAGATGGTCAGCAACCAAGTTCTCAGAACCTTTTCTATGCCGAATCTCACAATCAAACTCCTGCAAAAGTAAAATCCACCTAAGCAACCTGGGTTTTGCATCCTTCTTGGAGAAGAGATGCTTTAGCGTAGCATGGTCAGTATGTCCAATCACATGAGTGCCAATTAAGTAAGGTCAAAATTTTTCAAAACCAAACACAACTGCTAAAAGTTCTTTTTCAGTCATTGTGTAGCTCAACTGTGCCTCATTCAAAGTATGACTCGCATAATATATGATGTGAGGTTTTCTACAAGGAGGAAGCTGCGGGTTCGAACCCCGTCAATCTCGACAGATCCGATAACCAATATATCATCCTTCCACTTTCTGGGACTGGGAAAAGGAAGACAATCGAATCTAGTTTTACGAGAAAGGCACGCGATTCGAGATAGAAAGAAAAAATATTCTTATTCTATATTATTTATTGTGAAATAAACCTATGCTTGTTGAAGGTGAAATTTAGAAATAGAACAATTCCTTCTATCGTGTATCCTTGATTGAAGCAACCGCAAATACTATGCTTCAGTTATCGATTTAAGTATTGAGTTTTTGTTTATGAATCATTCATTCTAAGCATTCGATCTGCAATATACAACCCTTCGAATTTCTTTATTATTATTTTATTATCCATTGATTTCTTTTTTTATTTTTGCATTGTCCTAAGACAACTCCTACACCATAATCAGAAGCATCACACATTAATTCAAAGGGCTCTCGCTAGATGGGAGGGTATAGGATAGGGGAAGAAGTCAAGGCTTTCTTTAGCCTATTAAATGCCTTTAAACACTCCTTGGAGAAGTGAAAAGGTACATCTTTGGCTAAATGGTTCGTTAAGGGCTTAGTAATTTTACTGAAATCCTAGATAAATCGTCTATAAAATCTTCCATGCCCTAAAAATGACCTAATATCTTTCACACAAGTGGGAAGGGGGAGATGAGTGATCAAATCAATTTTTGGTTTATCAACTTCAATGCCATCATGTGAAATTACATGCCCTAAAACCATTCCCTTCTTTACCAAAAAAGGGCATTTTTCCCAGTTGCAAAACCTTTATCAAATTAGGCAAACAGTCATCAAATAAGGAACCAAACACAGAAAAGTCATCCATAAACACCTCAATGGATTGCTCAATCACATTAGAAAATATCGAAATCATGCAATGTTGATAAGTGATAGGAGCATTACAAAGACCAAATGACATTCTCCTAAATGCAAAAGTGCCAAAGGGGCCTATGAAAGTAGTCTTGTCTTGATCCTCAGGTGCTATAGAGACCTTGATGTAGCTAGAATATCCATCTAAAAAGCAGTAGTAACTATGTCCAGCTAACCACAGAAGCATCTGGTCCATAAAAGGTAAATAAAAGTGGTCTTTTCTAGTGGCTGTATTCAGTTTCCTATAGTCCATACATACACGCCACCGAGACTGAACTCTAGTGCGGGCTAGCTCGTTCTTGTCATTCCTAATCACGGTAATACCGTTCTTCTTAGGAATGACTTGAACAGGGATGACCTACTCACTATCAGAAATTGGATAGATTATCACGTGATCTAACCACTTAATGACCTCTTTTTTTATGACTTCTTACAGTATAGAGTTCAAACGTCTTTGGTGGTCTCTATAAGGTTTAGCATTCTCCTCAAGATGAATTCTACGTAGCACAATGAAGGGGCTAATACCTTTAATGTTACCTAAGGTCCACCCTATGGCCTCTCGGTGTTCCCTAAGTACTTTCAACAATTTATCCTCTTGGTCCTCAATTAGATCAGATGCAATAATCACTGGAAAAGCCTCACTAGGACCAAAAAAGACATACTTAAGTGAATTAGGCAGATTTTAACTCTAACGCGAGATCAGAAGCATGTGCAAAAGAAGAGGAATCAGAAGAATTAGGGGAGAGGGGATCAATCTCATCACATATGTCATTATCAATCAAACTGTTTGCACATGAGTCATGGCAAGTATACAAATCAAGCCAATTAACACTGTCACGCTCATCATAAATAGCAGGTTGTCTTTGCAGATTAAAAATATTCAGCTCTATAGTTATGTTTTCAAAAGACAACTTCAGATATCACTCCTATAATTAATTAAAGCATTTGAAGTAGCTAGGAAAGGACGACCAAGAATGACAGGTATTTGGGTTTCAACGTTATCAACAGACTCAGTTTCCAGAACAACAAAATCCACAGGACGTGTGAACTTACCCACTTTAATTAAAACATCCTTGACTATTCCCTTAAGAACTCTAGTGGAGTGGCCAGCTAATTGCAGAATCGTTCTGGTGGGTTTTAACTCTCCAAATCCTAGCCTCTCATATAGTGAGTGTGGAAGCAAATTAACACTGGCCCCTAAATCCAACAATGCTCTATGGATGATTTGGTCCCCCATGATTTTCAAAATGGTATGGGAACTGGGGTCTTTATATTTAGCCGGGATTTGACATGTGATAATGGAACTTACATTAGAGGCTAAGAAAGCCTTTTCTGGGACATTAGTCATTCTATTAGTGGTGCATAACTCTTTTAGGAACTTAGCATAAGGACGCATCTACTGGATAGCTTCTAGAAGGGGTATGTTGATTTTGAATTGAGAGAAGGTCTCTCTAATCTTATCAACATGGGCCTAGTCCTTCTTATTCCTTAGCCTACTTGGAAAGGGTGCAGCAGGTTTATAAACCCACCCAACATTCGAAGCCCGAGATGTGTCACCTTCCTTCTTAAACTCATCTTTCTTCTTAAACTCATCTTTCTTAGTCTCTTTGGAGTCAACTAAGTCATTAGGTTGAACGAGGAACAATCAATTTGGGTGCCATCAGTAGCATTCCTAAAGGCAGAATCATTACCAGACAGAGATGGTAAAGATAGAGATGGAGAGAACTGAGCAAGGACATCTACAAGGTCTTTTAAGTTATGATCAATTAAATGTCCTGACCTAAGTAAAGTTATTGCTTTAACCCTTTTCACATTATCCTGGACTGGTGGGCACATCAAAGATGGACCTACATTCGGATTAGGCTCTATCTAACTAGAAAATGTTCCCTTCTCCCTATTGGCAGTGACTAGCTGAGACAACTATTCTACCATGGTTCTCATTACCTTCTCTAGGCTATTTTGTGTTCTCTTTAGATTGCTAAATCTTTTATCAATCTCATTATAGTCAGGAGGTGATCGAGTGTAGGCAACAGGGGGAGGAGGTGGTTTAGATACTTGGTAGGGATGGATAGAAGTGTTTTCAGGGAACATTCTGATCTGTGTGCTAGGAACACCGAAGTTCTAGCATTGACTCTAGGAAAAATTGGGGTGATTTCGCCACCCTGGATTGTAAGCTAGTGCAAAAGGGTCATTTCTTGGCCTTTGGTAGGCCATGTTCACTTGTTCAGTTCCACTCGATAATTGGTGAGCGTAGAAGGGACAAGCACTCAAGGTATGGTCTGGAGATTGACAGTGAGAACATGTAATAGTAGCACTTTCAAAGTCCTGAGGCTGCTGAATAGTCAATCCCTTCAACTGGTTCTTTAAAGCTGTAAATCTAAACTCTATATGGCTCAAGTTTGATACTACATGCATATCCCCCTTAGCATTGGAAATTCTAGAACTGAGGTTATCATCTCTAGTGGTTTCTCATTGCATTATCTTCTCAGCTAGGTCCTCTAGGAATTTCCAAGCTGTGGCAGGACTTTTGGATAAGAATCCACCTTAACACATAGACTCTAGCATAGTCTTAGTTTGTTGGGCCAAACCCTCATACACAATTTCATATAAACGCCACTATTCAAGACCATGTTGGGGACACTGGATTAACATGTTCTTAAATCTTTCTATGTACCTCCCAAAAGGTTCCTTATCAAACCAAATAAACTGATTTATTTCATTCCTTAGTTTAACAGTTTTACCATTAGGAAAATATTTTCGCAAAAAGAATTTAACAAAATCATTCCAATTAGAAATAGAGTTAGCAGGCAAACTATACATCCATCTCTTGGCATTATTTATTAAAGCGATAGGAACAAATATCAATTTAACCATATTAGTATTCATATTATGAAAATGTATGATATTGCATACTTCTTCAAACTCACGTAAAAATAAATAAGCATCTTCAAGTCTAGTGAACTTAAGAAGCATCTGAATGTAATGTGGTTCTAGTTTCAGGTTCACATTAGTACCTAAGGCGGGTCAATTAAAACATGAAGGTAAGGGTGAATGCTGAGGGTAAAACATCTCATTTAAGGCCTTCTTAGTTCTTTCTTATCCAACAATTTTTTCATGCTTAGGTTCAAATTCAAGTTCGATTCTAAACAGTCTTCTTCTTTTGGGCTCCCTAACCAAAACAATCATGTAAATCCCACACCCACAATCATATTTTTTAGTCTTTTTTTTGACAAGAAATAAAATAAATAAAATTGATCTAACTAAAACTTGGTAAGAAAGAGAATAAATAATAAATTAAAGAAACTAATACTAAATAAAATAAAGTGCAAATCTAATAAAAGACACAAATATCGGCAAAAATAGCAAAGTACAAAAAAGTGGTCGATTGAATACTTACCATCCCCGGCAATGGTGCCAAAAACTTGTTGATGTAAAAAGTGTAGCCGCAAGTGCACGGTGTCTAACTTGTAGTATAGTCCAGTGAATATGGGTCGTTCGTTCCCATGAAGATGATAATATTAAATTCACCCACTTGATTAACTAACATATAAATATCTCTACTAAATGAAAATTATAACCAAACTAATAAATCGACTTATAAAAGGGGAAAAAAAAAACCTGATACTAATTTAATCAAAGAAGTAATGTTATGTTTTACCTGGAAAGGAAAACAAAAAAAATAAACAAAAAGAAAGAAAGAACTAAAACTCTTTGTCGTTTAATAAACCGAAGCCAAGCAATTTGTGTTCTGGAAGTGCAAAAGGACTAAATTATGGAAATATAATAAAGGCAAATGGAAAGCTAGCTACAAAAGACAAGTAGTAAAGATGTTAGGCCCAAAGAAATGAAAAGAAAGAAAGGGGATTTGGGGGAAAAGAACTAAAAAAAAAAAATTAATAACTAATAATAACACAAGGCACCTACAGAATACTAGCAGTAGCTTTAAACGTAGAAAACTAAGTGTTAGAAAATGAACACAGAGCATTCAAACAATGTAAATTTTGGATCAAAAATCTGCAATTTAATTCAATCTGATGCCAAAACTCTCAACAAAAGCTCAAGAATAGGAGAAAGATATTGTTATTCTCACTGTTCGAAGTTGTCAACAATGGCTTCCCAGCCCTTGATCCAATAATGGGAAGAACCCAGAAATTGCTAAAATTGTAAATAGATAACGAATTCAACAACCTAAAATCAAATGCTACTAATTTGTATGCCAGTAAGGTGAATTTGGAAGATGAAAACAAGATGAAGTCCTCTACAATCTCTCCCTTATTTATACTGCAATTTCTTCCACCTAGGACCTTCAACCCGTGGATGCCATGATCGATTTTCATGGTGGTTTGCTGTGGTGATGTGTCCATTTCGGTGGAGGTTGAAGAAGGTGGTTGAAGATGGTGGTGTGTTTGGTTTTTGGTGGTGATTAAAGATGAGAGGGAGAGGGATTCGGGGTGGAGAGAGAAAAAGGGTGAAAGTGGAGATTCAAGGTCCGAAAATCATGGCGGTTTTCTGGGTGTTTTGTGGCTGAGAGGGGAGGAAATGAGTGTGGGGAATGGGGTCTTCTAGGTTGAGAGCTGAGAAAGAGAAGAGAGAATAGATCTGAGAGGAGAGAGAAACTGAGGCATTTGAGAGGAGAGAGAAATGGGAGGGACTTAAACCACACGTGCACGCCATATGGTGTGAAATTAATGGATTAGCTTGGCTCGGGTTCAGGCGGAGGCATTTCTGAGCCCACTGGATCTGATTTTAATTTCCAAATTCTTCTTTTGCTTTTGTTTTGGGCTTTTGTGGTTCTGAACCTAAGTTACTCGAACCAATTCATTTTTCTGGTACTTTAATCATCGACTTTCCGCATATTTTTCCATTTATTCAATGCCTACAAAACAAAATAAAATCAAATAAAAATTTGATAAAATAATTATTTCGAGTATAAATCGGATAAAAAGGTATTGTGAAAATATCATATTTTTAGCATGAAAAATACCCACACACCAAGATTTTGCTCATCCTCGAGTAAAATAATTAAACTAACTAACTAAAAGAATAAGAAAAAAAGAAAATCCTAACTCACTGTCTATAGGAACCACAGATGCATTTAGCGTATGCAGCAAGCCCTTTAAACCCTTAAGCTTCCCCTAGTGGATGAGTATGGTCTCATGAGTATTTGCGGAAGATATGTCAACAAAATCTTTGAAAGGAAAAAGGAAAAGAAAGGAAAGAAAATTCGAAAGGAATTGTGTATAAAGGGGCTAGTATAAAATTCCAACAAGATATCACCCCTACAGTTAAGATATTAGTCTGTATATAAGCAAATGTACACTTCAAAACTTTAAGTCCTCATGGATGACATCTAACTCCAACTTTTCACCCCACAAAAGTACAAAACAATGTATCCACCCTAGTATATGGTGTATGAGTGTACCATCACCTTGAGAGTTAGGCTAACCACAGTTTGATTTGACCCCACTTAACTAATTGTCTCACAGATATGGGAAGCAAGTTTAACAATAGCAATATTGTCTAAAAGGGTGGCACCCAGTAGCGCATGCGTCAAAGGGATACTTATCATTCCCAATGTTATTACTCTTTCTTCTTCTTCTTTTTTTTGGGGGGGGGGAATGCTAATTGAAAGCAAAATGCCAAAAATGACTATACACAGATAAGTGGGAGAGTTAACTGTAGAAGCCTAAGACCCTAGGGTAATAGTGCTATTGAAAGTAACGATTGGATTCATAACTATAATGGAATAATGATGTTAGAAGTGGGGTATAGGATGTCACCTTTCGGATTACGTTTTAATCATGTACAACATAATACCATGGTCACAAAGGGTCAAGCTCGTCAAAATAGTATACACTCCCTAAAACAAAGCAAAACAAAAAGAAAGAAATGAAAGAAAAAAGAAAGGAAAGAAAATCTTTTTTTTTTAAAATGCAACACACACACACACTTAAACAATGCAATGTCTCAGTTGCATGCCAAAGTATTAGAATGGAGCATAGAAATAAATAAAATAAACCAAAGAAAAGAAAGTAAGAGGAAAATATATATAAAATGAGATTTATACAAAGGAACAATAGTACCCGATTAAAAGCTAGATGCATCCAAGCTAATCTCCCCATCTCAATCTCTATATCGTGGTTCGTAGAGCATCAGACACTCTACTTCTCTCTCTTTTGCAAGTAAATCCAGAAATGGTTTCAACTTTTGTCCATTCACCTTGAAATGCGTACCTGCCGTAGGGCCCTATATCTCGATGGCACCATGTGGAAAAAACGTGATAAATAATAAAAGGATCAGTCCAACGAGATCTCAACTTACATCAAAAAAGCTGTAGTCTGGAGTCATAGAACAAAACCTTCTGACCTGGGACTCCTTCCTATGAATATGCTTGTTATGGAACAATTGTGCTCTCTACTTATGCATCCTAGAGTTTTCATAGGCCTCGGCTCTGATCTCTTCCAACTCACTCAACCGTAACTTCCTTTCTACCCCAACCATCTCTAAGTTAAGGTTCAAAGTCTTTATAGCCCACATAGCCCAATGCTCAAGTTCTACAGGAAGATGACAAGGCTTGCCAAGGATGACCCTAAAATGTGACATACCTAAAGGGGTCTTAAAAGCTGTCCTATAAGCCTAGAGAGCATTAATGAGCTTATCTGCCCAATCCTTACAGTTTCTACTCATAGTCTTTTTCAATATCTATTTAATTTGCCTATTAGAAACCTCTACCTAGCCACTAGTTTGGGGATGATAGGTGGTGGCCAAACGATGAATGATTGAGTACTTTTTAAATAATGAATCAAAAGAACGATTGCCGAAATGAATACCCCGGTCACTAATAATAACCCTTGGCATGCCATACCCGGAGAAAATCTATTCCCTAAGGGAGTTGACAATGACTTTAGCCTCACTTGTCCTAGTTGGCACAGCCTCAACCCACTTAGACACATAGTCTAGAGCAAGGAGAATATACTCATTCCTAAACGAAGATGAAAATGGTCCCATAAAGTCAATCCCCCAAACATCAAAAATCTCCAAAATAATTATAGGGTTAAGGGCCATCATATCTCTTCTACTAATTTCCCAGCTGTTGACACCTAGGGTAGCTTTTATAGTACAAGTGGGCATCTTTTAACAAGGTTGGCTAATACCATCCACATTGAAGGACTTTGGCAGCTGTTTTCTTCCCGCCAAAATACTCCCCCTATACTTGATCATGA
>NCQT01078792.1:0-11487 GCA_002740465.1 Stenocereus thurberi | reverse complement strand
ATCTTTGCATCCAGTTTCCAGGAACAGCTCACACCAAGATAACTCATATCTTGAGTTCAGTTCCCACCCTCTGGCCAATTGCCTAGCACTTTCTTAGCCTTTAAGATCGTATTTCATGTCTCTTTTTCAAATGCTTATTTTGTTGAAAACTTACTTTTTAACAAAACGACTATAATATGTCCAAATGCTTATAGCCCATTTCGTCTTTAATTTAAAAACTTCTTATAGACGTACTAACTCGTAAAACGACTTTAGTTTTAACTTTAAAAGCTTCGTATAAACGTAATACATCTGTTAACACGTAAATCGACTTCGTAAATGACTTAAAAGCTTCATATAGACATGATAGGTTTATTAACATGTAAATCAACTTCCTTTGAAACTTAAAAACTTCTTAAAAGCGTAATAAGTTGGTTAAATCGTAAAACAATTTCGTTTATAACTTAAAAGTTTCGTATAAACGTAACACGGCTACTAACTCGCAAAATAACTTCGTTTTTAACTTAAGAAACTTCTTATAGACGTAAAACATTTGCTAGTTTGTAAAACAACTTCATTTCTAACTTAAAAGCTTCGCACAAAAGTAGTAGGTTTATTAACTCGTAAAACTACTTCCTTTTAGACTTAAAAGCTTCTTATAAAGGCAATAAGTTGGTTAATACTTAAAACGACTTCACTTTAAACTTAAAAGTTTCTTATAAACGTAACATGTTTACTAAAACAACTTAGTTTTTAACTCGAATGCTTCGTATAAACGTAATAAGTTTACTAAATCGTAAAACGGCTTCGTTTTTAACTAAAAGGTTTTTTATAAACGTAATAAGGTTGCCTAATCATAAAATGACTTTGTTTCTAACTTGAAAGTTTTGTATAACCGTAATAGGGTTGCTAAATTATAAAAATGACTTCGTTTCTGATTAAAACGCTTCTTATAAATCTAAAATGATTGCTAATTGATAAAAACGACTTCACTTTTTAGTTTAAAAGCTTCTTTTAAACGTAATACGTTTGCTAAATCGTAGATCGAAACTCAATAGAGACTTAAGTAAGCAAAACGCAAGCAAATAAGCTAAGCTTCATAATTAGCACCTTAAGGTGCTCTTCTTCGGGTTGTTTAAATCCTTTTAAACTTAAGGAGAAGTTATATACAAACCAAAGCCTTAAGCATGTTCAAATCCACTTTTAGTTCACTTTTTAAACCTCCTAAACCTATCGACTATTTAGTCGAATCACTAACTGAGTAATTCGACGATTTAGGATTTCTTACAGGCTACAAACATTTTCATAAACTACCAGACAATTGGCAAGTACTTAGAAGCATTCGAAATCATGAAAACATGTATTTAACAATCTTTCTTAAACATGTCTGCATTTCGAAAACTATTCACTTAATGTCACTTGACACATTGAGGGAAAAAAGGGATTCACACATAGCACATTCATACACTTCATATCACTATTCATTAAGCTACACATGGCCTCACAATCCACAACCCTATCTCCCCTCTCACACAGCACCGACCCCGAGAGCCTTAAACCACTCAATAGTTCCACCTCAAACCATCCAACTATCAAACTCGGTTCAATATTGACATGTACAAACCAATAATACATAGAACAATCATAAATAAGTATGAAATTCATGCTTAATAGTCAACTTAGAATTTTAACGTATACTAAGCTGATACAAATAGAAACTTCCAGCGACATTTACTTTTCATTTCGCAAACCATTGATCATAGGCATAATATTTTGTTGCAGCTCCTACAGATAAACTGTCGATGCACCAAACTGATTTAGCCATGACCCTTTAAACATTAGTCAGTTCATTCCATAATCATTTCAATCACTCGGCTAGCATCCTTAGGCTTCAAGCACAATTTAACTAATAACTGATAAATTAATCACGCTATGACAACATCCTTTTGTTAAGCATTTCTCCAATCTGCCAGGTTATTGAAATTCAACATCAATCCGACATGCATTTAACCCAAATCAATTCTGAACTTATAAATTGTCAATATGAATACTAATTCACCCAACATGATTTTCACGCTCAACTTCAACATATTCTAGCTAATTGCAATAAAAACGTTGAAACTATTAGTAATTTAGGAGGAAAGGAACCCTCACCTTGAACCCAAGCTAGAGGCTCGATTCACGGTTGTGGCCTCAACTTTAGGGGATCAAACGTTGAAACAGGTTTGGATTTTGCTCTGAATTTCAACCCAAATTCGCACGAATTGATACTAGCTTGGAGGGTGGTCGAATGGGTGGGGTTTTGCAGTTGTGGGTGGCGGAAATCGGCTACCCAATTGAGCTTTGGAGCCACGTTAATGGAGGAGGAGAGGAGAGGAGGAGGAGAGAAGAAGAGGAGGACGGCAACAGACAGAGCAAGAGAGAGACTGTCAAGGGGGCTCGCGCATGAGGAAGAAGGAGAGGGGGTTTCGCACAATTTACCAAAATGCCCTCCCTCACTTTATTTTTTTATCCCAAGCTGAGTCATATTCGATACCGCTAGTCTAATTCGTAACTCGAATTCTAAACCCAAATCGATAATATAATCCTTCATCAACTACTCGTTCCCAAATCTATCTACGTTTGATTTAATAACATCGAACTACTTCTAAAGTTGACGACCTAATCGTATTCGGGTTCCTAATCGATTTAGTACTCGTTAATAACCGTTACTGACGCTTATTAAAAAAATAATCAAAAGATTTTCAAAACTAACAACAACAATAATAATAATAATAATAATAATAATAATAATAATAATAATAATAATAATAATAATAATAATAATAATGGTGACAATAACATCCTTTTTTTTATAAAATTATTGTTCACATAGGCACATCAACAATAATTTAATTTCGTATAATTTATAAAAATACGAATTTTATAATGTAAGGAGGCAATATAATCAGCTTAACGTAATATAACGAAGGCGGGTGAAACAGGTGCATACAAACCGGACATGCTAACAATCCATCAGTACTCCAATCGGACAATATACCATATGCGGAAAAATCATTAATTGTCCATAATAACGCAGCATGCAATCTAAAAGTTTTCCTATATGAAACATTAAATGTATCCACCCCAATATCCCATAGCATTTTCAACTCATCAATTAAGGGTTGCAAGTGCACATCAATTCTATTCTTCGAATTTGTTAGACCCGTAATAATATAACTTAAAAACATGTATGGAGTGATCATATACATATTTGGAGGCAAGTTATAAGGTGTAACAACAATTGGGCACCCAGAATATGATCTTCCAGATATGGAAAATGGTATGAAACCATCAGTACAAAGACCTAACCTTACATTCCGAGGCTCTGCTGCAGAATTTAGATACTTTTGGTCGAAATACCTCCAAGCTAATCCATCTGACGGATGCCGTAGAACACCTCGTTCTTAGCGGTGTTCATGATGCCATCTCCTGTGGACGGCAGTCATTTTTGGGACATACAGTCTCTGCATTGTTGGGATTAAAGGTAGGTAGTGCATTCTAGCACATGAGACATCCTTATGACCTTGTTGGTTGGAGTTCTTTGGTAATTCTCATGCATGTCCACAAAATTTACATGCGGACAAACCCTCATCCTGTTTATAATAAAGCATGTAATCATTCGGACAACAATCAATTTCCTGAACGTCCATGCCTAAATCTCTTACTTTTCTGAGCTACTGATGATAATTTTTTGGAATGACACTTTCAGGAGGGCATATATCTTTCATCAGACCAACAACTTTATTAAAACAACGTTGAGATATGTTGTGCCCTGATTTAATACTAAGTAGTCTCACAGATATTTCCAGTTCAGTTATGTTACACCCTTCATACAACGGTCTTTGGACAGATTCAAGCATAGTGTAAAATGCCTCAGGATTTACGTCATGATTGCTACTCATGTTCATTTCATTCGCTTGGAATGCAGCATGAAGCATGTTCTCCATATGATTATGATCATTGTGATCGTAATCAAAATTCATAGAATGTGAACCACTTGCACTCCCTACTTCCGAATAATCTTCTTCCCCGTGACTTGTCCAATACCAATAATTCTTCACAAACTCCTTTCTATGCAAATGAGATTTTACAATGTTAGGTGTAAAATACTGCATATTCTTGCACTTTACACATGGACATCTATAAACTCCATTAATTCTATACTCCTCATGATTTCGTGTAAATTCATCAAACATATTCACTCTCATCAACCACTCATCTCTAAGCCCATGTCCACAAGGATTTCTTCTCCTATACATCCATTGACGATGCAACGGCCCATCCATATGTTGCTAATCTGATTGCCTTAATTATTATGTAAACTACAATTAATTGCAATAAATATCTTTTAGAAATCTATTTAACTAGTTTAATATTTGGAATACAATAATGAACTTGTATACGAATATTACCACAATGTTAAAGCACATAAATAATTATACCTAACAAATCAAACAAATCATACAGAAAATTACCTACACGTCAACAAAGAATATACTTCACATACACACCAAAAATTAATATACACAACAAATCAAACAACAAATAAACATACTTAACATACTTAAATCATTTACATAAACGAAACATATTATACATGTTTACATACTTACAACTATTTAATTTATTCAAATCAACATACATTACAAATTAAATTAAATTTACTCTAAATATTATATTCACTAATGACACTAATAAATTTATACATATTACAAAAAATAAATTTAACAACATAATTAAACATATATATATTACACATACAATAATGTAATTACACATATATATATGTATTACATAAAAATAAATTTAATGGAACTATTTTATTTATCATAATAAACCTAATTAAGAATCAAACACAAATTACACAATTTATTTCACACTTCATCCAAATAAACAACCCCAAAAAAAAATACTATTAACAAAAGATAAAATAAAAATACTTAACAAATCAAACAAAAAATTAACCATACCTCAAACAAGAATACTCTTCACATACTTACCAATAATTAATATGCACAACAAATCAAACAAAAAATAAACATACTTAACATACTTAAACTATTCACCAAAACGAAGCATATATTGTATATGCTTACCTACTGACAACTATTTCATTTATCCAAATCAAGATACATTACAAATTAGGTTGAAGTTTAAATTATTTAGTATAAATTTTATACTCACTAATGACACAAATAAAAAAACTTATATTCATATTTAGTTCACATTTTATATTCCCGAATTTCTTGAAGAAATAAGTGCTAAATCTAAAATACAACAATGCAATTAAACATATATGCTAAAAAAATAAATTTAACACAACTATATTATTTGTCAAAATAAACCTAATTAAGCATCAAACACAAATTAAATTATTTATTTCGCACTTCATCCAAATAAACAAACCCAAACAAAATAATAAAACATAATACTATTAACATAATGAGCAAACTTAAATTAATATATACTTAATATAGCTCAAAATTACAAAATAAAATATAAATTCTTAACATATCAAACAAATCATACAAAAAATTATACATACCTCAAAAAAACATACACTTCACATACTTACAAAATATTAATAAATAGCACAAATCAAATAAAAAATAAATGTACTTAGCAAATTTAAATTATTCACTAAAACAAAACACATTATACATGTTTAATATACTTCAACATTTTATAATAATTATACAATTATTATAAATGTATGTACGTATCATATTTTATTCCACTTATTCAAATAAATACACTTCACAAATTAAATAAAAAATTAATATAATTCACATCCATATTTTATGAAAAAATAAATTAAATAAACTATGCAAATATGCTTCAAAATTAAATTTTACAAAAGTTAACAACACATACCAAATTAATATATATAATTTCAAAATACAACAATTTCACTAATCTTTAAATACCCACAAATCAAAGAGGATTACCGGGGACGGCGGCGGCAACAATGGCAGCAGCAGTGGCAGCACTCTTAAACCCATTTATAACAAATTAACTACCATAAAAAACTCAATTAACTTAAATATGTCAATTTCAAAGAGCAAATTAACTAAAAATAAATGACTTACTGTTAAATTACAAGCAACAACACTAAATATTTTCGGGCACCGGCCACAGGAAACCATAAACATCCTCCTCCTTCTCTCTCTTCCTTGCTCCCTCTCCCTCTTCCTTGCTCCCTCTCCCTCTCTTTACGGTCCAAATGCCTCCAAAATTCCTCCAAAATGCCTCCAAAACGTTTAAAACCCGATCCACATTTTTTTGAAACATGTGCTAGGAAATTCCGATGGAATTCCCAATAATGGAATCCCGTCAGAATTTCCAACAGATTCCGATGGAAATGGATTCCGTTGGAAATTTCATCGGAAATTTAAATTTCAGTCGGAAAATCTGACTTCTCCAATGGCTGTCCACACCATCGCTTTTTCCGTCGAAGATTGGCATTAGGAGCAAAAGAAATAAACAATGAGACTAGAAAAGATCTATAGGGAAGGGATTAATATGGGGTGGTTAGAATAAAGATAACCATAAGTGTATCATGAGTTGTGAAATATAATGCCACCAGAATTGTAGTTTATAAATATGGATCATAAAGGGTCCAATAAATAATTAGCCAATGAGAAAGATGGCCCACGTATACTCGAGTTTAACTGATGAATCGAAACCAAGATGAAAAGCAACGGTGCTTCAACTAGGTGACTTTATAGCCACAAGCAACAAGATAAGTGCAATAGATAAAGAGGACAACCAATGTGCAATAAATAGATAGATAAATTGGATAAGCAAAAAGCAATAGGTAGACAAATAAATTGGACAAGTAACTTGTAATGGATAGATAAATGGATTAGACGAGCAAAGTGCCAATAGATAGATAAATAGATTGAGCAAGCCACAATAAGAACATGCTATTGCTCATATGAAGCCAATTCGGGTACAACAATAAGATTAAATAGAGAATGCAGAAGTCTATTCATCAGAATGTAAAATATATGTGTGGGAGTTTAATTTCAAAATAAAGAGAGTAAGAAAATTATGACAATCGCAATCACCCACGCCAATGAGAGCTGAATTACATTATGAATTCAAAACAAGTTATACGAGCTTATCATTATGAATAAATGAGATGTAAGGTAAATGTGTGAATCGGCTCTCAACAGAATGAACTACAATTCATGATCATGAAATAAAGATGGTGAAGGTCGAAAGCATTGAAATGTTGACAGCCATATAAGGTCGAACAAAAATGTATTGCCCATTTAAAAATGGGCTTGCAAAGACATGAAAGATCACACTAATAGGAAATATCGGGTTGAAATGTAAGGAAGATTAAACAATATTGAATAGTATCAAGTTTTGAAGTTAAGACAAGCAAACAATTTCAAGAATTAGTATAGAAGGGCATTCTTGCAAAAGATCAACTGTGGTTGCAAGGTTTAGGTGTGATATCCGGACCTTAAATCATTCCTGAAAAAGACTTCTGTTATTGGCAGTTAATTTCATAAATTATTTATTCAAGGTATAGGGCACTTGTTTTTGATTGTGATATGTACACAATACACAATCATAAGGTTCTGCCTTCCTTCTTCACATATATAAAACTAGGGTTTCCTACGGGGACACACTTGGTCAAATAACTCCTTTCTATAACAACTCATCTTACTAAATCTTTAGTTCTTTGAACTCTGCTGGGGGTTTTCAAAATGGATTGGTCACCTAGAACTAGGTTGATTTGAAAATCAATGTTTCTTGAGGAAAAACAGTCTTGAAAATCCTTAAATGAAACATCTCTAAATTCACAAATTCTAATTATGGATATGTATATATCGAGTGTGGTTGACATATCACTAATATTCAATGCATTACTGATATGATAATCATTTACTTGTACAGTGTAATTAGAGTATAAATAGGGTTTTTCTTCCCTCGGTTCATAGAAACACACGTCTAGTCTTTCCTCATTCCTCAAGCTAATCTTAAGATCTTTACACGTTATCTTCTATAAGTACACAGTCAGTTCATCCTCATAATGATAACAAGGTCTGCCAATCAAACTGAATTAAATGCCTAATGAATATGGTTCCAGCAATACTAACATAGGCATATTTATAAAAGATAACACATTCAACTGCCTACTAGTCTCAGCAAATTTAAAAGACAGGGGGACAGTCTAAAGTGTAAAGAGATGTAACCACACCATGAACTCTTACAAAGATATTTCTTTATTAGTTATAAAGGACCGGTATGTAAGCTGAATGAATGAAAGAATGAAGATTCGTAATGAAAGAGGTAAGACATATAAATGACTTGCATAAACAAGACATGCAGTTTATTCATGATGGTCATGAGAGTAAAGTAAATGAATGATGCTATGAAGTTGAGAGGGAATATTAAGTACTAGAGGTGAAGAAATCTAACAGATTACCAAAAAGGCATTTGAAAAGTCATACTGTACCCGTATGTGAGTAAAATGACGAAGATGAGGGTCAACACCACCAGAAGGAAAATTTTATTCATCTGGTGTTTGAAAGGCCAATACGTTAAGATGAAGAAGTCAATCTTATAACTAAATAGGATGGCATCCATCAATAACACATTCTGTAGTAAATGAAAGTCTTGGGTAGATATATAAACTTCGAAACTATTGGCAGATGGAAATAGAACAAATCATTGTTTATCATTAATAAGATAGGCTGTACTAGTAAAGAAAGAATTGCCAAAATAACGTGAGTAATGACTTGCAGTCATGGCTATAGAGTAGTATGCCAATATGACGTTACGGTGCTATAGAAACACGAACAATATAGATCCCGTTAATTGCCAAAAGGGCGTTTAATGACTGGATCTGAAGCAACCAAAGGCTTTACAAGCAATAAGTGAATAGTGCCCAATAGAAGCAAGGAGTTAAAGTAGGTCACAATAAAAATATGAACATAGTGGTGACTGAACTGTAAGTAGAATGGATCAAATATGCTTAGGAAGAACTACAAATCACATAGTAACACATACTGGGGGTCATTATAGGCTCCATTATGGTTTGAATTGCCTATAAGAAAGGTTGCTCAGATGTGTTTAAAGGACTCCTCACATACCACACATGAGATTTTTCATAAATACTCCATTAGAAATCAAGAGAGTGTTAGTGTCAAAGAAATATTGCCTCTGAATAATTCAAGGTAACTAGGGCAGAAATAAGTCGATGACAGGAGCTAATGGGAGCATTGATGAGGTAAGATCCTAATGTCAAAAATGGCAGCTTAATCTTACTCGTACCACTCATATAATGCCAAGTAGCATACCATAAGCTACTAACTGCTATCATCAGATATAAGTACTCATTATAATGTTCATCTCATACTGGTTCACCTCAAAGATATTGCCCTACAAAGCATTTTCTCATCTAAAGGTTTACATCTAACTTGACACTATAACTTGACACTGTATTATTCCCTTAACAAGCTGCAAATGGCATCCCCACATCGGGTTTCAACCATCACTGTACCCGGTATATTGACACACCTCAACAAAACTCTCAAATCCTCGGGTAAAACGAATAGAGTTTCGCCTAAAAACTAACTAAAGCCTAGCTTAAAACCTTCCAATAGATACCTGAAATGGAGAGAAGCACTTCAATAGCTCAACGGGCACACGCTGGGTTTCATAACTCAACGGGTCATACACCCGGAGTACACGATTGCAAAAATTTAAATAAATGAGAGAAATGAAACATAGAATACAATTCCTGTAAGACCCGCCTTCGTTATTTTTACGTTAAGATGCCTGTATTGTCTTTTTACGTTATAAAATCGTATTTTTAGTAACTGTATGAGTTAAATGATTATCGATATGCTTTTGGGAGTTATAATTTTATAAAAAGGGGATTATTATTATTGCCATTAATGATTTAAAGTTAATTTGTGCTATTCGTGCCTTTAAATTTACCGATGATTTAATTTATTGGTTATTCGATTTATTTAGTCGTTTCCTGAAAACGATTAGGTTTTCAACCTTAGAATTAGTTTCGAGGTTTATGGAAATCGAACCTCGACATATTTGGGAACGAATAGTCGATAGAAGGTCGTTTAACGATCGGGTTAAGAGTTGCGAGATTGGATTAGCGGTTTTAGTTGAATGATGTTATTTGAGCCAAAAAAAAGGAAAAAGGAAAATTCACAAAGGGGCCGAAGCCCCTTTTCTTCTTCACGCATGCACGAAAGGGGGGCCGTTCTGGCTCCTCGTCGAGCCCTCCCCGGCGAATGCCACCAAGCAAGAGGGGAGAGAGAGAGAGAGGGAAGGAGAAGGCAACGCCTGCGACCGGTCGTTGCACCACGCACGACCTCCCTACCCTGTAATCCCATACCAGCGACGCCACGACAGAGAGACAGAGAGAGTTCGAGCGTCAGTGTGAGGGAGTGAGAGGGCTCGAGGAGCCGCGATCACGCCGGCGACCGTCGCAGCCCAGACGCCGGCGACCACCTCTGCACGGTTGTTGAGTGAAAATCGGCCACGGTTTGGCCGAATTCAGTACGGGCAGGAACAAATTCGCGGGCATGTTAGGTGAGCTTCGGACCTCTCCTCTATCAATTGGATTCTCGCCCTAAATTCTTCCTAATTATGCCTGAAATTCTCAGAAATCGGGAATTAGAGTTTTAGGGTTTGGGCTAGGTCGAATCATGCGCGAAGAGCAGAGGAGTAGCGGGCTGTTGGTGTTCGATTGATGGCTTCAATTCAAGCTAAATCGCGTATCTCTAGCATTGAATCGAGGTGGGTGTTCTCGCCTCCTAAGTTAATATTATTTTCAAAACTGATTTTCAGCAGAATGATGTTGCATGCTAAGTTAGGGTTCGTTAGTTTTGTTAGAAATGTCAAGTAACGAGGTGTTCATGTTTAGGCTTGAATTATTCAGTTGATTGGTGCCTGAGGTTGTAATTCGATCTAAAATATGTGTGTTTAACTTCAATTCGAGTCAATGAATATAAACCATGCCTGAATTGGTGATTCAAGTTAGTTTAACATGTTCAGCCTCAATTCGAATCCATGAACGTAAATCATGCCTGAATTGTTAAAACGAAGTTATATTAATGTGTTTAGCGTCGATTTAAGTTAATGAAATAACGTGTGAAAAAGAATTAAAATCGAAGTTAGTTTAATGTATTTAGCGTCGATTCAAGTTAAGGGGTTAATGTATGAAAAAGAATTAAAATCGAAGTTAGTTTAACGTATTTAGCGTCGTTTCAAGTAAGGGGTTAATGTATGAAAGGGAATGAAAATCGAAATTATATTAACGCATTTAGCTTCTATTCGAGTCAATTAGCGAATATATGAAAAAGGATTAAAAATGAAGTTAGTTTGATGTATTTAGCTTCCATTCGAGTAATTAACCACTGTATGTAAATGAGCTAATTTGGAGGTTAATGAAATATATTCAGCTTCGAATCAGGCGGGTTA